>OMKR01086381.1:0-10937 GCA_900302355.1 Cyttopsis rosea
ATGTGGTTGTGGGGTCTTTTGTGACCTCTTGGATGAGTCGTCGCTGCGCTCTTGGTGTAATTTTGGTCGGCCGCACTCCTGGGAAGGTTCACCACTGTTCCATGTTTTCACCATTTGTGGATAATGGCTCTAACTGTGGTTCACTGGAGTCCCCAAGCTTTAGAAATGGCTTTATAACCTTTTCCAGACTGATAGATCTCAATTACTTTCTTTCTCATTTGTTCCTGAATTTCTTTGGATCTCGGCATGATGTCTAGCTTTTGAGGATCTTTTGGTCTACTTCACTTTGTCAGGCAGGTCCTATTTAAGTGATTTCTTGATTGAGAACAGGTGTGGCAGTAATCAGGCCTGGGTGTGGCTAGAGAAATTGAACTCAGGTGTGATAAACCACAGTTAAGTTATGTTTTAACAGGGGGGGCTTTTTCACACAGGGCCATGTAGGTTTGGATTTTTTTTCTCCCTTAATAATAAAAACCTTCATTTAAAAACTGCATTTTGTGTTTACTTGTGTTGTCTTTGACTAATATTTAAATTTGTTTGATGATCTGAAACATTTAAGTGTGACAAACAAAAAATAAGAAATCAGGAAGGGGGCAAACACTTTGTACATCCCTATCTTAATTCCTTCAGCTAAGATAGGTATATATAATGATTTAATGTGATTTTTGGCTAGTTTATATTTTGCAAAACCTGCATGAGTTTGACCTACAGTATGGTGGAGTTTATGAAATGGCACGTGACTGCAGCATTCCTATAGACAAAGAGAGAGACTGACAGAATATGAAGTAGAGACGGAAGAGAAAAATGAGACGGACACAAAGATGAGATATAGACAGAGAGACGGACAGACTGACTGTCTACCTTGGCACACAATGTTATAGGCAGACTGGTTTCTGAGTGACATGTTGGGGCGTCGGGCATCATGCCAAGAGGCGTGATGCGAGGACTAATTCCTTCCTCTGGAACATCTCATCCCCAGTTACACCAGCTAGATCACTGTCGACTGTCAGCCAGAACCCAGATACACCAGCTACTGCGTGCACAACCAGTGGAAAACCAGCATCCAAATAAATCAGTAAAAACCTACCACTGCTTGTTACAGCAGCAAGTTATCGTTGGAAGATCTGATGCTTGACACAATGTCGACAAATGTGTCATCGAAAAGTGTAGACAGCAGAATTTTCAATGTTCAATGATTTCAATGTCCTGTTTAAACACGTTTACATTTGCATTTGCGTATGTGAATGTGTTATCCCTGTATGAAAAAACAATGCAAAATAGTACAGTTTTGTTGCTGCACTATCTGCCGTAGCTGCAGCCTTCCACCTAGAGGCTCATGGGATTCAGTTTCACATATTTTCAAAGGTAGGGGGGGAGGCTACAACTCAGTGCTGCGCAGTACTGAAGTCTCCATTTCTTTTTGTCTCTTTTTTTGGCAACCAATGCTCAATAAATGTTCACCAACTTGATCCTGCACCTGAACATGATGGTAGTTTAAAAAAGAAAACAGCTCATACTTGTTAATTTTGAAGGATGAGGGATGAAGATGTTCAAATCATAATGTGAGAAAGAAGTCAAGCCACTAGGCATCCCATAAAGAGCAGAAGGTCAAATCTGGTTATGTCTGCTGCCTTATAAGATAACAATTTATTAAACCTGGGAGATTCGTGAACCATCACAGTTATTCACCATGGATTTTCTGCCCAAATGAACGTCTCACTCCTGTAGCAGCTTTGTGCTAAAGAAAACGCTTACAAGCCCTGCAAGCCTACTCTAACTACTCTGCTAATGCTGTCATTGATGCAGCTAAAGTTGGCCTTACATTCAGAAATTATTTGGTGGTTTTGGAGAGGTTGTAGAGGTGCACGCGCAGTAGGGTTCTGCAAAGGCTGAGAATCATTACTTGGAATAAATGTTGTAGACCTCCTGTTCCGAACATTGGAGACAGTCCATCATTGTGACACAGTGAGGTGCTCACCTCACTGGCTGTTGTGGCAGCACAGGATTTTAAATCACACGCTGCCCCAGCCAGGACTAACGACTGCTGAGAATATTAAACATGTTTGATGTTGTCAGAACGGTTGGCCAAGGCAGGAGCTCTGATCTGATTAGTCTTTGATATTCATAATAAACACTGCCTTTATTTCAGGGAATGAAGTCAGACTGTTGTGATTTGGTTCAATTTGACATTTGTCTTTGACAGTCAATTCAATTGTTGTCTTGTATAGTAAGGCAAGGCAAGGCAAGTTTATTTGTATAGCACATACACAAGGGCAATTCAAAGTAATCTACATAAGGCATATAAGGCATGATATAAAAACAAAGAAGAATAAAAGCATAGCAATAGTCTTTTCTGAAACTTCCTTTTGAATAATTCTTTATTCCAGGACAAGATGTTATTGAGGTGGGGAGGCCCTGTGACATGTAACATGGTAGCCACTAAGTGTAATGGTTGACTGAGGTCACAAAACTCTCAAAGCTAAGTAGGCATGCCTGTCATTTTTAAGTTGTTATGACATCACTTCCTTGGTTATTGTCAAAGGCACTGTGTCACAGTTCACTGTATATGTGAACGCTGTAGGGCGCAATGCAGCACAAAGGAGGGCTTTGTCGAGTGGAGGCTGACTGGCTGGAAGACTGGAAGTATGAAGCCCCGTTATGCTGCTTGATCTGCCTTACTGACTGCTGGCCCACCTTGCTGGCTGTTGACGTGCCTTACCAACTGTCAGTCTCCCTCACAAGAAGACAGGACTACTTTGTTGACTGATGGACTGCATGGTCAATGATTGGCCTGCCTTACTGACTATTTGCTTGCCTTACTGTCTGTTGGCCTGCCTATATGCCTGTTGGCTTTCTTAACTGACTGTTGGCCTACCTTACTGACTGTTCTGCCTGAATGACTGTTTCTCTGCCTGGCAATCCAGCTGATTGACTGATTGGTTCTCATATAAGCACATTCCTCTTGCTTGAGTGTTTTGGAAAGAGTGAGTGCTGCAGGGTTTGGTGGCCTGGCAGTCAGTCACCAGCCTGAAGCAGGACATTGTTCTGGGAATAGCAACCGTGACAGTGACAGTGTAAAGTGACTCAGACGCCGACCATATGGTGGAAAACAGTATAGAGCCCCAACAGGACTGGGACTGGACACTAAACACCCCCTGGCAATGTCTCACAGACCCTTATAGTTTGCTACAAGGGTGGTAGTTTGAAGTCATTTATATATTCCAATATCCATCCATCCATTCATTTTCTTTAACCGCTTTCTCTGGTCACAATTGTGAAGAACAAGAAGAAGGATCATTTAATCCCTGTGGGGAAATTAGTCCCCTTCATTTTACCCATCCTATATCCATTTAGGGCCAGTGGGCAGCCACTGTCTGGCGGCCACTCCAGTTCTAGTGCCAATGCCTTAGTCACGGGCATTGGCAGACGTGTGAACCTGACGTGCATGTCTTTTAGGTTGGAGGAAACCAGCACACGGGAGAAAACTCATGTGAACGTGGGAATAATTTGCAAACTCCACACAGAAATGCCTGAGTCGGGTTCAAACCCAAAACCTTGTTGATGTGAGGTAACAGTGCTAAACACTGAGCCACCTGGATTCCGCGGGCTGGAGTCTCTCATAGCTGCAAGGCTCAAAATTAACAACGTCCTGTTTTCCTGGGGATGATAGTTCTAGGATTGGGGGTGATGAAAATGAATTGTGGGACGACAGGAAAAAAACAAACAAACGTTACAATTAGGGGTGGCACAAAATATCGATACTGGAATATGTTGTGATACTTCCTCTTGCGATACGTTATCGATACACTGGTGCCATTTATTGACATTTTTCTTAAAACATGCTGGCGCACTAAACGGATTCCCCCGCATTAAGTCACCAGAGTCACCATTTTGACTTACCATTTTGACTTGAGTCACTAGTCAGGTTTCCATCCAAATGTATCGCAAATTTTAACCAATCTTTCAGAAAATCGGCAAAAGAAAATGCGAGAAAATGCGAGAATTATGCTCTGTGCTTACGTCTAGGTCTAAAATAAAAACATACAGTTTTAATTTGTTTCATTTGGAAGCACGGGGCACGGCACGGGGACGCACAGTGGAGCGCAGATCGTGCGCCAATATGGGCACCCCATCGCAGACAGATGAATAGATCCGGGGCTATTTTTCTTTTAATTCTTATTTTTGTAAAAATAAATAAAACAATTTTTAGATCGGGGGCTATTCATATAACATTTGGGGCTGAAGCCCCAACCCCTAACGACGCCACTGACTCGTAAGGCTAGTGTGGTGCCGTACGCAGCGAAAACACGAGACTTGCATTTCAAATCGTAACCTTTGATTGACTGGTGATTAAAACATAATTGACACAAGGAATTTGTGTCTTTCAAGTTCATTTGTTTTTTTTTAGTTTTCTGTAAACTTAATTTGCACAGATTGAAAAGATTTTAATGAGACATAGTTATATCCTTACTTTAAACATTTTAACTCCAGAACTTTCTGGGAGTTCGGCCTTTTGCCAATTTATGGCTATTTTACATTGGAATGATGGCACACGTGGACAAGTTGGTGTGTGTGTGTGTGTGTGTCTGTGCGTGTGTGTTGAAGACGCACTAAGCTAAGTCTCTATGCACTTTGTTGTACATTGTTTCATCGTAGTTGTGAACAATGAGTAGATGCACCGACGATGCTGTTGAGAAGTTGAATCCATGTCAACTCTGAGAAGGGGCGGGGCGGGTGTGTACGTGATATGAGTGCGAATGTGACTTTGTTTGTTGGTTCTGGGACCATAGAGAAAATTCACTCTGCTGTAGTGTCACACACCTTCATTCATGAACCATTCAACACCTATGGGTAATTTAGAGTCTCCAATCAGCCTGAGCTGCACGGTGGTGGTGGGAGGATATCGAAGCATAAACCCACCAAACGTAGAGACGTTGTGCAAATAGAATGCATCTATTCAAATTCCCCCAAGTTCAAATATAATTAAATATTTGAATGTTCACAATCCTTTGCACACTAAAAGAAAATCATTGCAGTACAAAAAATTGCTTACATTTGTTAAACCTTTATTTTGCTTTTGCTTTTCTCAACTTGAAACACCTAAGAAGTTAAGATTTTTACAAGTTTTAGCAATATTGAAACTTTTTTCGGTGTATATTTGAATAATCAATTCATGTTGATCAATTTACCTTGTCAACCCTCAAGTCAGTCAGTCAGTCATTCAGGGAACCAGTGATTCAGTCAACATCCAGTTTGTCCAGTCTGAAACCAAGCCAACATGCCAGTCTGCCACTTGCTTTTTAAGAGACAATCTCAGTCGAGATCTAATTGACAGGAGTGGGATTATGGGAGTTGGAGTTCCGACAGAGAAAGTAGTCTTTTTATATTTGAAGTGGAAACCAGTATGGTACTTTTCATGTTGTTCTCTGTGCGATTGATCTGTTGTACAGAGCCGTTAAAAATTGATCAGGACTTCCTCCGTGGGGATTAGAATGGGTTTATTATAGGATTAAATAATGTTCATTCTGACCTTTTCTGTGCTTGTCTGTCTGTCTGTCTCTCTGGCTCCTCCACAGGTCGTCTCTATGCTATGCAGACTGGAATGAAGTTGGACAGTAAAACACCAGAATGCCGAAAGTTTCTGGTTAAACTCATGGACCAGCTGGAGACGGTATAACCATACACACACAATCACTGTTCCTCCTCTCAGCTGTAGCAAAATTGTCAATTTTGCTCAATTTATTTTACTATAACTGACATTAAAAGACGGGATAACTCACAACGTTGGAGTTTCCCTTGGGTCCCAAGATGCAACTGTTCTGTTTGTTTAACAGCAATTCCCACTCCGATGAGCAGATGTTTTTTTTTGCAGTGTGTGCTACTACTGTAACATTTTCAATATTTGTAGTATGTAAACCACTTCCTGTGGCAGAGCATTAATTCCTTCCAGTATACTATTCAGCACACCAACACTCCAATTCCACAAAGTCTTACCATTGTATTTGGTAATATTTGGACTTGGTGAGGCCATTTCCAATACTAATAGCCTTTTACCACCAAAAGAGTATGTGGTACAGGTGCAACGGATCACAAAACTCACGGTTCGGATTGTATCACAGTTTTGATTCATGGATCGGATCATTTTTCGGATCAGCAAAAAAAAAAAAAATATAACAAATATAACTTTGCTTTCCATTTATTCTGTAAAACACTTAAAGCAAGGAACTTTTTCCCATGGTCTTAAATGAAAACAACATTCAAGATGTCCAATGTTTAAATAAAATCTTAAAATATATAAAATATTCAATACTCAATTGTTAAATTGAAGTGCAATATGAGGCATGCATGATACCTTCTTCCTTTTAACATGGTAGTGAATGGAAAAAATTCCTGTCCACATCATCAAAAAAAAGTTAAAGAAAGCAAAGCAGAACTGGGATTCATGCCCCCTTTGCGTGAACACACACAACTTATTTTTTTTTGGGTCAATCATTGCACTTCAGAGTAAAACACAGTATCTTTCCTGTCTTGTCTGTCTTTTCACTGCAACTCTGCATCGAGATTTAAGGAATTATTACTTTAATAAAAAGTAACAGCGGCAGTAAAACTGTATTTCACTATGATGGTTACATTTTGCAATTAATCTGCGGTTGATAAGCGTGCCGAACCGTGGGGGGGCGATCCATCATCCATCAACTATGCCCCGTTACACCACTAGTATATGGGTATAAAAGTGCACCATCATTGTCTGTGGCAGGTTGAATTTCTTCAACTGTCACAGCTGATGTTTAACTCCCTCTTGATGTCCTCAGCAATTGTGGTTCCCAGGAAACGGAAGTCCCTACTCCCCACTCCACAGTGTTGAGTGGGGAGTCGTACATGGTGAGGGGGCGGGGCTGGCCTTCTCCTGCCAAGTCCACCACCATCTCAACTATCTTCAGAGCGTTGAGCTCCAGGTTGTTCTGGCTGCACCAGGAAGCCAGGTGGTCCACCTCCCCTCTGTAGGCAGACTCGTCACCCTCAGAGATGAGTCCGATGAGGGTGGTGTCAATTGCAAACTGTCTGTAGGTGCAGCCGTTGTTGTACAGTGAGAAGAGCAGCAGGGAGAGGACGCAGCCTTGGGGGGCACTGGTGCTGATGGTCCGGGGGTCCAAGACACACTTTCCCAGCTTCTGTTAGAAAGTCAGTGATAATCCTGCAAGTGTAGTCAGGCACATTCAGCTGGAGGACCTTGTCCTGGGGAAGAGCTTGGCTGATAGAGTTGAATGTGGAGTTGAAGTCCACAAACAGGATCCTGGCGTAGGTGCCAGGAGAGTCCAGGTGATGGAGGATGAAGTGTAGAGCCATGTTGACTGCGTCGTTTACAGACCTGCTTGCTCTGTAGGCGAACTGTAGTCCAGGAGGGGGTTGGTGATGGACTTGAGGAGACATAGCACAAGGCGTTCAAAAGTCTTCATCACCACAGAGGTAAGAGCGACGGGTCTGTAGTCATTAAGACCTCTGATCCTTAACTTTTTGGGGACAGGGATGATGGTGGAGGCTTTGAAGCAGGCTGACACCCTGCAGTGTTCCAGTGAGGTGTTAAAAATGTCTGTGAACACCGGAGTTGGTCTGCACAGTGTTTCAGTGTGGAGGGGGAGACATCATCTGGTCCAGCTACCTTGCGGGGGTTCTGCCCTTTGAAGAACCTGTTGACATCTTTCTCCTGAATAGAGAGAAGGTGTGATGGGGAGAGGGTTGTGCTCAGGCTAGGTGTTTCAGGAGAGTCTCTGATGAAGCCCCTGGTGAGGGGAGGTTGGGTGAACGTGCTGGGTCTGATGGCTTGGGGCTTGGGAGATGGAGTCGGAACTGTCCTTTTGTCTTTCAAATCTTGTATTCTAGCACTTTAAACCCATCCCTGTCGCCACTCTTGAATGCCTCCTCTTTTACCAAACGAAGCCCCCTGAGTTTGGCTGTGAACCAGGACTTGTCATTGTTATGACTCACACTGGTGCGTGTCGGCATACAGCGGTCAGAGTGTATTCATCCAGACTGTCGGTGGCGGTTCTGAACATCTCCCAGTCTGTGCGGTCCAGGCACTCACGCAGATCCTCCGCTGCTTCGCTGCTCCACTTCTTGATTCTCCTCGCAACAGGTTTAGACAGTTTGACTTTCTGCCTGTATGTAGGGATCAGGTGCACGAAGGCGTGGTCAGTGTTTCCCAGTGCAGCGCGGGGAACGCCGTGATACGTGCTGTGGACGGTGGTATGGCAGTGATCCGGCGTGTTCTCCTCTCAGTCAGACAGGTAATAAACTTGTATTTCGGGAGTTGTGTCTTAAATTCCCTAACTAGGGTGTCCAGGTGCTTTCTCTCCACATCCAGTATCTGATCGGTGAGCAGCCGCTGTGTGTCCTTCGTTGCTTGGGGAATGAAATACAGACCAGAATGAAGTATGTGAACTCACGGGGTGAATAAAAGGGTTTACAGTTTATGATGAAAGATTCCAGATCAGGACAACATGTCCGCAAAATCACTTTAATTTCACTGTACCAGTCATCATTCACTTAGATCCCTCCCAAACAGATCCCTCAACCTTTTGTTTTGCGCATCAGCTCCCTTTCGCAGTTGGCTTGGAAAAGTTGGAAGCTGGGCAGCTGCAGCGCAGAGTCCAGAATAGTTGCACACAGCCACGAGCGTTCCTGAGCGCCTCCCTCTCCAGCATCTCACTGCCTGGCCAAGGGCCACAGCACCTTTCATGCCCAATAATTCTACGGATGGAGCGAAAAAGGTTGGGAATAAATCGAGATGAGTAAATTCTCTGATGTAAACGATCTCTTCTCTCGTGAAGACAATCTGTGTGCGGTCGCAAAAAACAACATTAACACAAAAAAAGATGCAAAACAGCGCGCACCAATTCACGAGGCTGCCATTCACGGCGCCATCTTAAGTAGAATAGAATGACAACATCCTCTGCAATGCACATGAACTGTGAGATATTGTCTTTCCGATAAACGTGAGCGCCCTCCTGTCAAGCAGTTTGCTGACAAAACCCAAGGAACATCTTTGCAGAACACGATTAAGGTCCCGACTTCGCTGGAAGGCACCTGGTGTGATTGGATTTATTCATGTAGGTCGGGACTTTCTGATTCCATTTGGTGTGAGTCACAAGGCGGGTTGGAGGGGTGAGTCGAGCTGGTGGGGGATCACTGTCGAGGTGAACCGGGTTACTACTAGATCACAGTGAACTGGACCAGTGGGAGACTGAAGAGCCGGACAGTGTAGTTTTCTACTTCTCTCTGGCTCTACTAACCACGGACGATATCACAGGGTGTATGTGGGTCATTTAAAATAGATTTAAATGAGATTTAGGCTTCAGGCTAAAATAAATACAAATTTTCTAAAGAGCTTCAAGTGTGTTTTTGTGCTTCACCGCTAAAATATTGTATTTATATGCAATTTTTTATTCACATTTTATCAACCTTGACTACATGTAGTGCTCATTCCAGATGGGGGAGCTGCAAAAAGCATAGTTAACAGAAGAAAAATGGTTAATAAGAAGAAGAAGAATGATTTATTAATCACACATTTACCACACACATGCGAAGTGCATAGTTAACTGCTAATAAATGCTATTTTTAACACATCTTAACACATAATTAAAGCATAGTTAAATGTTAATAAGTGCATAGTTAACTGTTGCTATTATTAACACTTATATGGTCTTAACACAATAATAATGTTAATAAGCATCTTATAAGGACCTTATTAACTATTTACTAACGCTTATTACAAGGACCTTAATATAAAGTGTTACCTTTGTGAATAATTTGTGAATAATAAAGGCCAGAAATGGCCTTCGATTTTTTCACAAAGCAGCATAAAAATGTCAAAAAAATGCAGTATGTGAGGTAAAGCGCTTAATTTTAGGCTGTGTTTGCTGAGCCTTTGTTTGCATTGCAAATTTAATTTTACCCGGTAAGTATTTTTGAACGTTAAGGTTGTTGTCCATAGTTGATGGACTATGTTGAATTACTTACCAAAGTAAAAAATAA
Organism: Cyttopsis rosea; assembly: GCA_900302355.1. Classification (NCBI taxonomy): domain Eukaryota; kingdom Metazoa; phylum Chordata; class Actinopteri; order Zeiformes; family Parazenidae; genus Cyttopsis; species Cyttopsis rosea. The sequence goes on from OMKR01086381.1 coordinate 10,033, forward strand.
ATAAAAACCCACACATCCAGTGTAATTCAATATTTGAATATTCACATTGCTTCATCGTTTGAATAATGTAAAACCCCTTTAATGGTAGAAAAAAGAACAAAAAAAAGAACTGATTTAAATGAAATGAAGGAGATCTGGTGAATAAAAGAAGGAGCTCTGAGCCAATTAAACACGACTTTAGAGACAAACACTTCATTATATTTGTGTGTACATATTCATACACACATATATAGTTACACATACAGTACTTCACACAGAGATGTAATCACGCATAACACACACACACACACACACACACACACACTCCCCTTGGAGGCAGGACTTATCAGACCTTACAAGAGCATCATTAAAATCACACTGAGAATCTCTGTCTCTCCGAGTAATCTCCTCTAGGCACATCACACTTCTGCAGTTATCAGATGTGTTGGTGTATCCATATATACAGTGGTGTGAAAAAGTGTTTGCCCCGTTCCTGATTTCTTATTTTTTTGCATGTTTGTCACACTTAAATGTTTCAGATCATCAAACAAATTTAAATATTAGTCAAAGACAACACAAGTAAACACAAAATGCAGTTTTTAAATGAAGGTTTTTATTATTAAAGGAGAAAATAAATCCAAACCTACATGGCCCTGTGTGAAAAAGTGATATGCCCCCTAAACCTAATAACTGGTTGGGCCACCCTTAGCAGCAACAACTGCAATCAAGCGTTTGCGATAACTTGCAATGAGTCTTTTACAGCTGTGGAGGAATTTTGGCCCACTCATCTTTGCAGAATTGTTGTAATTCAGCCACATTGGAGGGTTTTCCAGCATGAACCGCCTTTTTAAGGTCATGCCACAGCATCTCAATAGGATTCAGGTCAGGACTTTGACTAGGCCACTCCAAAGTCTCAATTTTGTTTT
>OMKR01086384.1:0-12808 GCA_900302355.1 Cyttopsis rosea
TGCTTCAGGACCTGGAAGACTTGCTGTGATAAATGGAACCATGAATTCTGCCGTCTACCAAAAAATCCTGAAGGAGAATGTCCGGCCATCTGTTCGTGACCTCGAGCTGAAGCGAACTTGGGCTCTGCGGCAGGACAATGATCCAAAACACACCGGCAAGTCCACCTCTGAATGGCTAAAGAAAAACAAAATTTAGACTTTGGAGTGGCCTAGTCAAAGTCCTGACCTGAATCCTATTGAGATGCTGTGGCATGACCTTAAAAAGGCGGTTCATACTCGAAAACCCTCCAATGTGGCTGAATTACAACAATTCTGCAAAGATGAGTGGGCCAAAATTCCTCCACAGCGCTGTAAAAGACTCATTGCAAGTTATCGCAAACGCTTGATTGCAGTTGTTGCTGCTAAGGGTGGCCCAACCAGTTATTAGGTTTAGGGGGCAATCACTTTTTCACACAGGGCCATGTAGGTTTGGATTTTTTTTCTCCTTTAATAATAAAAACCTTCAATTAACAACTGCATTTTGTGTTTACTTGTGTTGTCTTTGACTAATATTAAAATTTGTTTGATGATCTGAAACATTTAAGTGTGACAAACATGCAAAAAAATAAGAAATCAGGAAGGGGGCAAACACTTTTTCACACCATTTTATTGCCATTTTATTTCAAATTTTCATTATATTATTATTGTCGATTATCTATCTATCTATATCTATCAATCTATTTGTATATATGTACAGATGTATCTGGTTTCAAATTATGCGGTTGCCGTGGCAGCAGCATTGCCACAAGTGAATATATACAAGTAAATCTAGCTAGGTGTAGTGTGCACCTTCCACCACTAGATGGCATTTGAGAAGACTCTCCAGACAGACAGCTGCATTCTGGGTAGCGGGCACAGCGCGCACAACAGAAGATCCGTATTCACAGCAGTTTGAATCCGGGTCACGCTGTGATAGGTCGAAAATTACATCAATCACAAATAAGAAATCCTTAATTAAATTTTCGCAAGAGCTAAATTTCTCAAACGTCCCTTTCCTCCATCAAACCATTATGCTTTTTCTTCCTTAAATACCAACTTGAACTCGAACTCGCCTTACCGCAGCAACATTGGTGCGAATCCGGGTCCGTCACGCATACGGGCTATTTTTATTACTATACTTCACAGTAAGTAAGTCACTTTTTTACTGTACTTTTATTAGTTATTTATTAGTTTATTATTTGTAGACTGCATTAACAGCGTTATTCATACCACTAGTCTTACTGAAATAAATGATGGAAACATACTCCATTTCTGAATCTCTTTATTGTCAATATTCAGTTGATGAGTGCAGTGGCAATGCAACCTGACATTTCAAGTGAGATACTCTAAAGACAAAAAAGGCAAGTATAAAAATATAAGGTGAAAACTGTAACATGTCAATAAAAAATAAAAACGCAAATACAAAAGAAATGTAGAGATAGACACAAACTATTACTATTACTACTACTATTACTGGAAGTAAGCGCTCACACATCAAACAAGGCAGGAAAACACATCTGGAAATGTAACTTGCGGCAGCTTGTGGAGTTCAACCAAGTACTCGTGTTCATACGGATCAAGCCCGTTAATTTCCTTTACAGATGACTCTAGTTACAAATGACGCGGTTGCCGCGGCGGCAGCGTTGCCGCAGTGAATTTGTAGAGGTAAATACAGGTAGGTGTAGTGCGCACCTTCCACCACCAGATGGCACATGTGAGCAGACTCTCAAGACTCCCGGAATTCCTGGTCTCTGAGTTTAAATAAAATGTTCACACTAGTTCATAAATGTTTTTTCACGTAACTTTAACTGTATTTCTTGCAGAAAGCTTAAAGGTATTTCAAAGTTCCGTCAGATGCTGCGCTATCCAAAATCTCTAGCAGCACTAGTTATATTTTTTAATTTTTTAATTGATCGGAATTGATCTTAGCGTTTTTACCCCTCGCCCAAAACAGCGCCTGCTGACACTGCAGCTTCTTAATCACTGTTGGCTGGCAGTATTTGGGTGTCTCGCCATTCCATGGTCAAGTCAAATCAACAGCCCTCATTTCAGGTAACGACCACCTCTTCCCGTCGTAAGATCTTAAAAGATGCTGTGATCAGACGCTCTTGAAGTCTTCCTTGCCCTGAGCCAGCGGTGAAGTCTGCTGTCGCTGCCTCGCCACAACACTCAATCAGCAACTTCAACACGCAGTGTGGAAACAGATCGTGCACCCTCCTGCCATGAGAACTCACAGCCATCATCTCCTTGTCCCCTCTTCTCCCCATCCACATTAATAGTTGGGGCTCCATAACCAGGAACATCCGTTCAACACAGCCACACGCTTCCCTGGTCCCACGATCCCTGTCATCCTGAGTAAGCTCCCGGGGCTGCTGCGCTGCCGTCTTCTACAAAACACGTAATAGTTCACATGGGGACAAATGATATAGCTCATCAGCAGTCTGAGCTGACCAAAAATGATTTTAACAACCTTTTAAACTTTTTAAGTAGTTATGGAAAGTCTGTTATTATTTCCAGAATTGACGGAGTCCACTGGTTAGATGAATGCTAGCGGGCAACTTGCAGCACGCCGTACAGTTCTCTCCACGTGACTGACTGTTTACATACCACACTCCCTCCCCGGAAGCTCCATCTCTGTCTATGGTGGCACCTCAGAGTACTGCCCCCCCCACGTGCTCCCCCTACTGGACTTACCTGTCATTAACTCCCTCACCAGGCAATTTCCTCATACAGAGCATTATCCAGGACAGGTCCTCCCGTCCACACTGCATATCTAAAGGTGGAAACAAAAACAACCTCTCCTACTTGCATCACGTTGGTGCGTGCATTGGGAACCTCCGCCAGCTGCCTCATGCCTCTGCCTTCTCTGCTGCTGTTCTGCCTTTGCCAGTCAAGATGGCTCTGATCAATGCTCGTCTATTGGTAACAATTTTGCACTCAAAGTATAGACTTTATGTTCCTGACTGAAACATGGCAGCAGAATATGGATTATTCCCATCTCATCTAACTTTGTTGTGGAGACTTTAGTCCAGTCATTTAACACTCACTGCTCCTTGGTGCTGGATAAAGAGGCTCCTCTCAAACTTAGAAAGATGCCCTCCATAAACCCATCCCCATGGCTAAATGAAACTATCCAGAGTTTTAGTCGCAAATGTTGGATGACCAAGCGCTTGTGGAAAGCCACGAAGCTTGAAGTACACAGGTTGCATCTCAAAGAACGTATAGATATCCTCAATGGCATGGTGAAGGGTGAGAGCTCTTCTTATTTCTCTAATGTAATATCTTCCAGCAAGAAAAATCCCAAAGTCCTGTTTGATACAATAAACAATATTGTCTCTCCAGGCAGAGACTGCAATAACTTTCTTAAATATTTTATAGATAAGGTTGTAAATATTAGGGCAAACATCTCACCCTCCTCCAGTCTACTCACTAGTGGTTCTTCTAACCCATCCATCTTTGATTCCTTTTGTCCTGTTTCTTTAGATGATATTACAGCCTTGTTAGGAAAAATGAAACCCTCTTCTAGCCCACTAGATGTCCTACCAACCTCTCTGTTCTTAAAGATTTTTAAATTTATCGCTCCCTGTTTAGTCACTATTATAAACCGTTCTCTTTTATCAGGGTGTGTCCTCAGCTCTTTTAAGCAGCCGATTGTTCAACCTTTGTTGAAGAAACCAAAACTGGACTATAGGCTATTTTTAAACTCCCTTTCTTTTCAAAAATTTTAGAAAAGGTTGTTGAAGAGCAACTTGTTCAAACACTGGATTTGCACAGGGTTTTGACAAATTGTAATCTGGTTTTCGTAAACTACACTCCACTGAAACGGCTCTCCTTAAGGTTTCAAACGATATCTTAATGGCTGCAGATGGTGGAGAGTGTTCAGTGTTGGTTTTATGAGACTGGTTTTAATCCACAGGCTAAAACACCTGGTGGGCACTTCTGGAACTGCATTGGAATGGTTCTCCTCCTATCTCACAGGGGGACTCTCTCAATCTCTGTAGATGATTTTGTGTCGGACACTGCTGCTCTGTCATGTGGCATCCCCCAGGGTTCAGTCTTGGGGTCTATTTTATTGTCATTATACACGCTTCCACTAGGACTGGTTATCAGTAGTTTCATCAACATTTTTCCTTCAAACCTGATGAGCTTGATAGACTTTCTGTATTGAACAACTGTTTAAATGCAATTAGGAACTGGATGGCAAATAATTTTCTGCAGCTAAATGCAGATAATTCTGATGTCTTGATTATTGCTCCTGATAACCTTCACTCAGTGATCAGGCAGAACATTGGTGCCTTATCCTCGTCTTCTCGGTCTAGTCTGCGTAATTTTGGTGTGATTTTTGACCAATCCATGAGTTTTGATGCTCACATTATGACGCTGACACGATCATGTTTCTTTCACCTAAGAAACATAGCCAAACTTAGGTCTGTTGTGTCAAGAGCTGAAATGGAGATGCTAATACATGCTTTTGTGTCATCACGTCTAAACCCTACTGTAATTCTCCTTTTACTGGCTTTAATCTCTTTAGTGCTGCGAACCTGCCGACAGGTTCACTGTGCAGTCGGTCTTTGATGAACTGTCGCAAGATCAGTTTTTAAGCTACCGGTTAGCTTCCAGTATCAGAAACTAGACGAGTAGGCCTACCCGTAGGTGGTTATCCTGTCATGCTAACTCGCTGGGAAGCGGGCGTAACATAGCTCCAAAGTCGGCAATCTTTTTTGACAAAAGTAAATGGGCATGACTATTTTCAAACGGGTCCCCTGACCATTCACATCAAGATATTTGAATGAAATTGGGCTCATTAGAACCTCCATTTCACAGTCAATACCGGAGGTAAACAGCTAGACAGGTGAAGTTAGCTTCTAGGTCCTAGAGACGCCGGTTCTGCATGCAGTGAAAATATGTTATGTTCGCTTTTTTTTTCTTTTCCCTATTTCTGCACACTGTGGTACCTAAACAGTCATGGAATTGTATAAATTTAGTATTGCTAGAATGCTGAGACTTGTGAATCCAAAGAGCCCAATTGCATTCATGTGTGATGAGGGGGTGGGTGCGATGGGAATATGGCTTCATAGTAACCATTTCAATGTGATGACAGCGTTTTTTTTAACTTGACCTTGCTATAAAAATTGACCTATTGTGACCTCTAGGATGACAGCCTCATGAAATTCTAGACCCAGAATTTAGACACCCAGACCATTCAGAAAATGGCATGGGATGTTCAGGTATATTGAAGATAAGTGGGTTTTTCAGAGCCATTTTCAGAAAAAAGTGTCATCCAATCGTCAAAATTGTCAAATTCACACAAATCTCCAATTTTCAAAAGTTATTGATGCTGCATCACAGCATTACATTTTCTAAAGTGATTTTCAAGGTCATGAGGCATTCAGGTGGTCTTTTGGGAGGATTTTTGACCATTTACCCCCATTCTCGAGTGGTCAAAAATGTCTAGAAAGTGTACCAAAGCTGTGTAATTAATGTTATCAACCCAGGCACTCCAAACTCCAACCCCTCCACCTCACTTGGAACCCAAGTAATGGGCCTGAAGCTTAAGAAGTTAATAAATCTTCCTTGAACCATTTACAAACCGTCCAAAATGTTGCTGCTAGGCTTTCAACACGATCTACACATTACACCTATTTTAACCTCTCTGCACTGGCTTCCTGTTAATTTTAGAATTCATTTTAAAATCTTGGTGCTCACATATAGAGCCATACATGGCCAGAGTCCACATTACTTCATGGACCTCCTACACCCGCACACCACGAGCCGATCTCTTAGGTCCTCTGACAAGAGTCTTCTAAGTGTCTCTCGGACATGTTTTAAGACTTGATCGTGCTTTCTAGTTGGCAGCACCTAAGCTTTATAGTCTCCCAATGAATCTGAGGTCTCTGGACTCTGTGGACTCTTTTAAAAAAGCAGTTAAAAGTCTATCTGTTATATGCTATACAAATTAAATTTACTTACTTACTGAGTTTTCCTTTTTTTTTCGGCCACTAATTTGCCGCTGTGGCGTCCACATACATAGACACACACATACACACACTCACACACACACACTGTGCTGTATTAACCGTCTCAAGTAGCTGTAATTGTAAACTATTGAAGCGCTCCCCATTCACGTGGCCTACCCACGCAGCGTTGAGGACACGGCTGTACGGAAGAGGGTTGCCAGGTGACACGCCGCGGTGTCGTACCGATATACGTGATGAGTTACAGCTCTGTTGGTTACACTTTAATGCCAGTGTGTTTTCTACAATATACGCTGTTTGTGTTTGTGGTGTTTACCTTCATCTTTATTAGCTCAAAATCAAAATTGCAAGGCTGTACTAATTCATCAGTTCCAACCATAATACCAGCATCTGTGTTCACGCTGAATGTGAGAACTACCAGTAGGCCGTAATAATAAGTACATTTCTATGTGTTTGTGACATGATCAATAAAAAAATGGATTTATAAAAATATCAAAAATATCGAACCTCTGAAAAGTATGTTATTTTATGCACTCAATACTTGGTTTGCACAAATTACTGCATCTATGCGGCGTGGCATAGAGGCGATCAGCCTGTGGTACTGCTGAGGGGTTATGGAAGCCCAGGTTGCTTTGATAGCGGCCTTCATGAATATGCTTTGATACAGCACTCTGCGAACAGCCAGTCCTTTCAGCAATGACCTTCTGTGGCTTACCCTCCTTGTGGAGGGTGCCAATGACTGTCTTCTGGACAACTGTCAAGTCAGCAGTCTTCCCCATGATTGTGGTTGTGTGTGCTGAACCAGAGTGAGAGATTAAAGGCTCTTTGCAGGTGTTTTGAGGGACATCTCTATGGCCCTCTGTGAAATATTCTAATATTTTGAGATACTGGATTTTGGGTTTTCATGAGCTGTGAGCTGTAATTATCATAATTTAAATATAGAAATGCTCAAAATACTCTGGTTTCCATGTAATGAGTCTAGAATATATACAATTTTCACTTTCTGAAATGACTGACAAAAAATACTGACTTTTTTATGATTTTGAGCTGCACCTGTATACGTGGTTAACGGGATAGTAGTGTGCTGGGAAATACCATTGAATCCATAAAATCACACAAAGGAAAATCAGGCAACACAAGTGTTGTTAAGCAGACAGATCAAAAAGTCCTATGAAGCAACATCAATGATAGAAAACACACAGGTTAATTCAAAATGAGATTTCAAACATCCATAGGGACAAGTTACCAGTTTTGCAGTTTACTCGTCAAATTGGGCTGCTTTTGCATCAATGCATGACCTGGCAACCCTACACTTAGCATAACTCACACAGATACAGAGTAGAGAAGATGGACGGTAATTTGCTACTAATTAACTGTGACCAAAATTGGCTAAAAAACAATCTTAAGCAAGTCTGATGAGACTCCTGTTGTTTATGTAGCATGTATAGTTGGCTTTAACACTTAAGTGAAATGGAGCGTTAAAGTTTATTTACTTCGGTTTGGTTAGATTTGCGTTTTTCCACTGGTAACTCCGCATTGCGTTAATTAGTAACACAACTACGCTAGCACCCTCGACTTGCCCCTTAATGTGTGTAAAATGTATTCATGTCGTGTGTTGTGAAAATCCACTCAAAACAAATGAATAATAAGTTATCCTTTGGACACAGCGTGACTGTGTGTGTGTGTGGGTGTGTGTGTCAGTCACATGGCAGCAGGTATGACCGTGCAGGCCATGTGCTATGCTTGGGAAAGTAATGGAGGCAGGGAAAGGATCCCAGGTGAAAGCTGAGATGGGGGGGGAAAAAAAGTGTCTGAATTAAAGACGGATTATAGGTTTGAACGGATGGGAGAGGCAGGCGGACGCGTTGGTCAGATCCTCCCTCAGCAGCCCCACACCAAACCTTCATTCTTTCTTTTTGACCTCTTAATTCTTCTGCCAAACAAATGTATTCTTCAAGTTTAAAGCTTGGTTCCGTTACGAATGTTCTTAACTCAAAAAAAAGATCCCTTTCAGAGCTCATATTCAGTTCTTTCTCAGCAGAGCACATTATACACCCATATTAAACAGCATATTAAACAGCATATTAAACCAATGATAATGGTTCGATTTAAACACAAATGTAGAAATGATCACGTTACAAACTAGAGAAAGGGAAATGCTTATATAACTAATCTTGGCTCTGGTTAGGGATTGAAGTACGTTAACCTTCACCTCTGCGTCCCTCTACTCTACCTTTATTCTACCTCTCTCTACTTTACCTGTACTCTATCGCCCTCTGCTCTACCTCTACCCTACCTTTACTCCAGCTCTACTTCTCTTCACTGTACCACTACTCTACTTCTAATACCCCTACACTCGGCATTCATACCCTGGTCAAATTACTCTACAGTAGCCACGGGTTTTTATCGGCTCCAGCTCCGATTGGCAAGGTGGAAACACACCCGGGTCGACACGCTATTTACACCCCTTTCCGACGCACGTTGAAGTTCCAGACGTAATGTACAATGTAATGTACAATGTTATGCACAGCTCTATACAGCTCGTAATGCACAGCTCCGCTTCTGCACCCGCACAAGCTGGGCTGTGCACCAGACAAGGTCGGACGGACAGACTCGGCTCATTCATTCAGCTCTCTGCCCACTTGCTAAGTGCGCCCACGGGCTGCAATATATATATATATATAAACCAATAATAACTAGAATAATATTAGCATTTTCTGAAAAAAGTGCGTGTGAGAGCTGGAAGCCGTTAGCCGTTATAACTCTACCTCTACTTTACCTTTAACTCTACCTCTACTCAACGCTACCTCTATTCCAATCCACCTTACCTCTACCTCTACTCTACCTCCCTCTACGCCACTCTACCCCTATTCTACTCTACCTCAACTCTACTCTAACTCCCTCTACTTAACTTCTGTTCTAACTCTACTCTACATAAGATAACTCCTTTATTAATCCCTGGGGGGAATTTCTACCTCCGCTACTGTACTTTACTTTGCCTCTGCTCTATCTTTACTCTACATCTAATCTAAAATGTCATCCATAATTTAATGTATATGGGTTTCTTTGCTTTTTCAATAGGCGTCAATATGTGGCCTAAATTTGGTCTGAAATGTCCTATAAATTATCATCGGCTACAACATGTCAAACCGTTCAGGGTTCACAGTTGTGATGACCACATTTCACTATCTGCACATATTTCCACTGTTTATGCACATCTGTGCTACAATACTTTTAAATCACTATCAAATCGGCGATGTAGGGGAAAATACAGAATAACCGTATCGACTTCAGAAAAATCATATTGGTGAATCACGAGCAATCATTGTTGATTTTATTTGTCTCTTTGGGCCTTTAGCTAGCTGTAAATACTGCACGTTTATCGCCACTTAACCCACTTGCTCAACCTGTTTGTGTCATAAGAGCCTCCCTAACGCTCTCTTAAAAAGCACTCCCATGCCTGCTCACAACCATATGCATACACACACACGCACGCACGCACACAGACTCACAGATAAACACTGGTATCACCCTCACAGTCTCTGTGTTTCTAGAGTGACATTGACAGCTGTGGAGGATCATGTTGGAAATGTGACCGCAGTGTTTGCGCTCGGTAGAGTCTCCCAGTGTTTTAGCGCGTGGGTGCGGGTCAGTGCTTATCTGTGTGTATGTGTGTGTGTGTGAGTGTTAGGTGTTTTTTTAGCATCTGTCTTTATGTCTGTCTGTATAAAAAATATAAAACCTGAGAATGTGGAGGGGGAGAGAAAGCCAGTGTGTGTGCAGTATTGTAAAAAGTAACGAAACAATCCCCGGTGAAATTGTGTGCTGGCTGTGTGTATGTACGTCTGTGTGGGTCTATGTGTGGAATTTCCCTAATATGTTGACACATGTTTCCAGGGAGGAGTAGTGCGGGAAATTTGGCTAGAATGATAATATAATTGTAATAATAGTAAGTAGGGTTGTCACGATACCAGAATTTTAAACTTCGATACAATACTAGTATAAAAATATACCTCTTTCGATACCACGGCAAAAATATAACAAAGTCCTCAGCACACAAAATAGGATAATCTTTTTTTAAATTAACAACCTGTACACAGTGCCGGTACAGAAAAATTCACTGAACACATACCAACACATTTGTAATAATGTTAATAGTAATTAACATTATTATTACTATTCTTAAATGTTTTCCCCACCTTGTAGGCTTACACATTCTTTGTCATTATTATTGTTTTTAGTATTATTTATTTTTTTCTCTAATGTTGCTTCACTTGTAAACACAGTACAGTGGTCTCCGTGGGTTTCGCCTGTATAAATAAAGGATAAATACAATAAAACAAGAACATCATTATGAACAAAAATCTTAAATGACTGTACAAAACCGGGGATGTTTAAGCCTGCATGAAATGTCCAAAGTTTTGTTTTAGTTGGGCTACTGTGTTATGAATGGAAGAGGGGACAAGCACGTAAAGGGATAAGTCTGTCAGACGCTGTCACGTGGAGCGAGTGAACCAATCACAAGACTCCACGCTGTCCCTGTCCACTTGCGCATCCAATGCTCTTTTAATCGAATGCGTGTTTCTGATTCAAGTAGGTCACGAAAAAACATTACTTGTCTCGCAAACTTATTGAATAATATTAAACAATGCACAGATCATGATTTTTCAACCGATTCTGATTGCCGTTTGTTTGCAAATGACTGTGAATGACGGAGCAGCAGACACACACTGGTTTCGATACTTTCGATACTATTGAATGTATAATTAATGGAGATCGTATTGTTTTAAACACGTGGTATCGAAAAAGTATCGAAGCATCAATACTTTTGACAACCCTAAAAATAAGTGTGTGGTGCTGCCAGCACACTTACCTTATTAGACATAGCTCGAATTATGAGAAACTGATGAGATTAAATGGAAGATAGAAAGGGCAGCTTCAGTGGAGAATTGGTTGCTTGATTGATTGATTTAAGGACGATAATTCAACCACAACATCCACCTGCAAGTGGAGACCATTCTTCACTCCCATTAGCCAACAGTTTTACACACATACAGAAACACACCCTCTCTCTCCTCTCTCAAGCACACTCATTTTGTCTCAGTTGCTTGCAGACGTATAATCCCAGCATGCATCCTGGCAGGTGGTAGACCACTGTTGTCAACCCCATCTCTCCTGCTCTCCGCTCCCTTAACTTATCCTCTCCTCTTCCTTTTTTCATTTTCATTTCTCCTCACGGACCAGTAATAGATTCTAGATCGTACTGTTCAGTCCCTCTCGCCCCCCAAGGTGTAAACGCACCTGCAGGAAAGACGAACAGGAATATTCACAAATTGGAGTGAGAGAGGACTTTGCCTTTTATCATACTGAACTGTTCACTACGACTGTAGTTCACCATGTGATGAATGAATCAGTGAGAATGTTTTCCCTCCTTAGAACTACTTTGCCTTTTGGGAAATACTTTCCCAACTGTCCAGGAGAAGGGCAGAAGGCAGCCGGATATACGAATATAAGAAGAATCAAGAATTGTTTATTAAAAACACATTCTACCACACACACACCCACACCATTCCATCCATGTCGTGGTCAGGGACAGGACAGGAAGTGTGCCAACAGTGCCCCAGGCGGGAATCGAACCCAGGACCTTCTTGCTGTGAGGCAGCAGTGCTAACCACTGAGCCACCGTGCCGCCGTACAGTGGGTGATGTCCTATTGAGATGGTATTGCGAGGGTCATTGGCACTGGAACTGAAACTTTTGTTTTATGGTCACATATACACTGCTCAAAAAAATAAAGGGAACACATAATCATTACAATGTAACTCAAAGTCACTCACACTTCTGGGATATCAACCTGTCCAGTTAGGAAGCAACACTGATTGTGAATCAATTTCACCTGCTGTTGATGCAAATGGAACAGACAACAGGTGGAAATGAGAGGCAATTTGCAAGACAACCCCTATAAAGGAATGGTTCTGCAGGTGGTGGCCACAGGCCATTTCCCTGTCCTCATCCTTTCTGGTTGATTGGTTGATACCACACATGAGGGTGGTATGAGGGCCCGACGTCCACAAGTGGGGCCTGTGCTCACAGCCCAACACCGTGCAGCCCGATTGGCATTTGCCACAGAACACCAGGATTGGCAGATTCTCCATTGGCACCCTGTGCTCTTCACGGATGAGAGCAGGTTCACACTGAGCACGTGTGACAGATGTGACAGAGTCTGGAGACGCCGTGGAGAACGTTCTGCTGCCTGCAACATCCTCCAGCATGACCGGTTTGGCGGTGGGTCAGTGATGGTCTGGGGAGGCATATCCTTGGAGGGCCGCACAGACCTCCATGTGCTAGCCAGAGGTACCATGACTGCCATTAGGTACCGGGATGAGATCCTCAGACCCATTGTCAGACCATATGCTGGTGCAGTGGGCCCTGGGTTCCTTCTCATGCATGACAATGCTCGGCCTCATGTGGCTGGAGTGTGTCAGCAGTTCCTGCATGACGAAGGCATTGATGCTATGGACTGGCCTGCCCGTTCCCCAGACCTGAATCCAATCGAGCACATCTGGGACATCATGTCTCGTTCCATCCACCGACGCCACGTCGCACCACAGACTGTCCAGGAGTTGACTGATGCCCTGATCCAGGTCTGGGAGGAGATCCCGCAGGAGAACATCCGTCGTCTCATCAGGAGCATGCCCAGACGTTGTAGGGAGTATATACAGGCACGTGGAGGCCACACACACTACTGAGCCTCATTTTGAATTGTCTTGAGGAATTTCCACAGAAGTTGGATCAGCCTGTGATGTGATTTTTCCA
>OMKR01086390.1:0-14429 GCA_900302355.1 Cyttopsis rosea
GGTTAGACAGAAGATACTGTTCTAGGTCTGCACGAGGTTGTGTGGATCGAGCGTAATTCCCAGATGTTTACACAACAGTACTGTCATCATATAATGACGATGTTGACCCGTTTTAAGTTGTTATTTTGACATAATGCACTAACAACGTATGCGTACTTCTCATATTGCGCTAACATACAAAAAATCCCACTATCAACACAGCTTTTATTCTGATTCCTTGCAGCTGTCTTGCACTTGTATCGGGTTGTAGATACAATTCCGGGTTGCTCCAACGGTCGATGTCTGTTATGATTGTTTCTAGCCTCTCATGTAAGTCTCTTTGGACAGAAGCGTCTGATCAATGAATACATGTAAATGTAAGTACACCCAGTGATCCAATAGTATTGTATAGAAGAATAAGAATACGTTTTTCTATGTCTGTCTGCTTAAACCTTAATGGCTATGTACCATGTCATGTTGAGCATTGTGGTGATAGTCAGTGTTAGTATTCCTAGTCAGAGAGCTTGCAGTGCTGCCACCTGATCGGGAACCTCACGGGAACTGTGGGCACATTAATCAGCTTTGACCCAGATCTGTTCCACTCTGCGGAATAGGAGTAGCGGCGGGACAAGGGAGGGCTTCCACCATGCTGAATGTGAGCTTACTTACTGATAGAATAAGTGCCCAAGTATATGAGAGTGTGAATATTACTCTTATTTCACGATGACTAGCATATAAGCAAGCGGCGATCAAACCTTCGATCAAACCTTCAAAACGCTATCGAGAGTTTCTCTATTTTGCCTCTGTTTAGGCTAAGATTGGATGTTGAATTTACAGCTTGTTGTTTTGGTGGCTCTTGCCTATTTTCGTTCTTGTTTTGAAAATGTATGATTCCAACAACTCTCATCTCCCTAAACCCATCCTGTGTGTCAGTTCTAATGTAGTCTGGGCTATGTTGTGTTTTCATAACTGTATACAGCACCGTGACATTGTAAAAGTCTCTGCCACTTTGTGTTTGTGCCAAGCGAAGTGGAGGGAATGCTGCTGATTGATGTATCTATTATGTTTTAAGACCAGTGACTGGAAGAACGCATGGTGGAAATGTCAGTGCGCTTCGAGATACTGCCGCGCGGCATTGTTGAAAGGTTTCCCACCCCTGACTCTTCCTGTGCTCTATTTACTCTCTGCATGGTGGATGACATACACAAGATGCAGGCTGTATTAAACATGAATAAGGGAGAGACTGACTATGGATTATTAATGACTGGAGGCGTGGATTAAAGGTTCATTTCTCATTATAGGCCAGTCAAGATCTTGTGTGCATGCTGTGAGCCTTTGTTGATGTCCCAAATAATGATCTTGATAATGATGCTTACATTTATTTTTCTCATACAAAATGGTTCTTAAATGTAGACAATTTAACTATTAAGTTGAATTAGCCGTTACCTTCACATATTCTGTAGTGGAATAGTAGTGCAATTCAATTTCTTCAGTGGGTTGCAGTCCTTTCGGGAAGTCTTATTAGGCCAGCGGTTCAGTTTGTGTGTTTTAGGCTACTAACCTATTCTTTATGTGAAAGATTTGTATGTTGCCCAACCCAGGGCCTCTGTTTTGGGAATTCTGCCTTGGCATTCTTTCAAGGGCTGGGCCTCTTTGTGCGCAGCTGTTTGCTCAGCTATCCCTTGGCATATGTGGATGTCCAGCTGAATGGCACAAATCCAAGTGAGGTCATATGACTACTATCAATTCCCTATTTTTCTTTTATTTTTTCATTTTGACGCTCCCTCAAAACAACACAAGCGCAGCCATTGCGACAGACAGGCTTTGTTTTCCACAAATAGATGCTGATCTTTTAAAATCTAGTCTTGAGGAATAATGTTCAATGCATGGGAAATATGTCGTCACCTCTGTTTGGGCACAGTGGTTTCTGACAGCTTTGCTGTTGACACACTTCTGGCATTGTGCTGTTAAAGAAAAGCTTGTTGGAAAAATACTATATTCTCTTCTAAGTAAGAAAGAATCTTCTTTATTACTTACCAATTTTGTCCTGTATGGAATAATTCTTTGTTTTCATTTCTTCTTTTTATGTATTCTCAGTAGAGTTGAAAATAAGTTGATACAAAATTCAATGTTGTGTATACAATATTGTGAATTGAAATCTGCACTTTTATCTGTATAATCTAAATTAGTCTAAATGTCTTAATGCTTTAGGGTTGGTTTCCATTTTGTGTGTGTGTGTGTGTGTGTGTGTGTGTGTGTGGCCGGTGGCTTCCACCCACCGGATTAGTGCTTGAGCAAGCTCAGCTTTCTTGCTACTCCCTATTTGGCAGTTAGCTTTGTTTACATCCAAACACTGCCATTTCTACCTACCTAGACTGTCTCTACTACCATACATAAATCAAGCACTTATTTCTTTGTTTCAAGGTTTACCTCTGCTAACTCTTTTTTTTTAAGTAACATGCAGTTATGGTTTAGGGGTGCAGAGATCTGTCTGCCCCACCTCTGCTTCCCTAAGCTTTAACACCTGGCCAATGAATTTTTCTGAATGATCATAGGTCCATATAGGTATGATGGCTTACTGTAAATGCAGTCAGTATTGCCTTCAGGAACATTAAAATCAATAAGTGGTTGTTTTGCCACTGACGCAAAATGAGTCTGATGCACCATTGTTTACTATAGATAGATACTTTAGATAGTACTTAAGATTGTATATAAAGTATAGTATATAAACTTCATGTGTACATTTTTAGCTACTGCAGAAATCATATTAAAGAACACCCTGAGGACTATGGTAGTCTGCTGCAATCCCACCAAATGACCAGTTGTATCTGTGGTTGAGTCAGGCATTTGTTCAGAGAACTGTGCAGTATTTGGAGGTATGACACCAATGCATTGGCTCAAGTATGTGCTATGTTTATCTACCAAGGATGTAGAATCTGTTGCAGTATGCAAGGGTTGACTCCCTACCAACTCAGAAGATTATTTACTACTCAGGGTCAAAAGTTGTGACCTTTCCCCTGATCTCAAATTAGATGGGCGTTACCAAGCAATTTGGGTATGTTTGCCATCCAGGCTCTGTAGACTTAATGGCTTCCTTAATGTTTATTAGATTGAGTGCATATCAACAGGCTGTAAAATTAAACACTGCCATATTCTGGTTGCTAGGATTGACCCTGACCTACTTTTTAGTTTTTAGGTGTTCCACTTGCTGTTTGCAAGAACAAGAAAGATGTTCGAACTTTAATTCTATAGAAACGCATCTTCAGCCCATCAAGCATATTATGGTCCGTATTGCGGGCTATCCAGAGAGAATTTATTTAAGTTGTGGCCGCGACCTACAAAGAGTCTCTGTCCCTCTGTTTTATCTTGGTTGAGAGTGGTGAGTCTGCCTGTTTGATTCGTGTTGACCGTATAACACCACAGATATCCCTCGGCCTGGCATCTTGATAGTAAATTGTGTCTACTAAGCAGGGACACGGGGGACTGCTTGTTTTAACTGTCATAGTTTTAACATTCATAGAAAATGGCTGTGTGTTGGAAACTGACGGAAGAAAATTTAAAATCAAGTTTATATTCAAGGCACATTGTTTCATTATGCCAGGTCAACAGAGGTGGACTTGTAAGCTTCTGTTTCACTCTCTTGTAGTCAGTCAGACACAAATCAACCGCCGCCCGGTAATTTAAAATAAAATGGTTGACGTGCAATCTCCCGCGTCATCCCGGACCTTAATCTCATTCACAATATGTTGATTTAAACCACTAAATGGAACTATTAACCAGGGATATAAACAAACAACAACCGTCTGCCAGTCTGACGTGAGGTGCTTTTTCCCCTTTGACCCGGCAGAAGACCCCCTCGCTCTGTACGCCTGGAAGTTGTTTCTCCGTGCCACGATAATCTGATTTCATAACAGGAAAAGAAGATGAGCCAGTAATCTGATGCCGCGCACTGGCCCCCGTCGGCTTAATCCACTCGCTCCCTGTGGAGTCATAAACAAGGCCCCAGCGGCCATCTCCAGGGCCCCCACCAGGAATGTGACACGCTGCTCTGTGTCAGGCCGTCTAGTCATATTTTTAAAACCCAGTATTGACGATAATCTGCATCTGACTTGGTGCTTTTTACGAAAGGCAACTGCCCGCTGCCGGGCACTCCAAAGAACTGAAAACAAGATCAATTGCAGCCATGTACGATTAACATCAAGCTCCCGCCCATTCAAGGCCTGACGCCAGTCTTCGTTAGTCTCCAATGGAGTTCGTTTTCTTTCACAACAACCACAAAATGGAGCTTTCTGAGCAAAAAGACATGTTTAGATCAAGAAACAAATGAAAAGACAGTGTTTTGAGATTGTGCATGACCGTATACGCAAATCCCCCGATCAAGCTATTCACCGGTTCGGTCATGATCATGGTTGGCCACGTCACAGTTGATTGTTCTGAATACACTCACTATTGAGTGTGTTGTCATTGGTGTACGGGAACATGCTTCACTGATGGTTCTTTTCAGCAAAGTTCCTAATTTTTAGTACATTGCACGATTAACACTTTTAACTGCAGCTGGTTGTAGGAAGTGTATTATAGTGTGCAATCCCTGCACTACCTGGAAATTATGAAGCTCATTTCAAACAATGCTCGAGAGAATTAAGTCAACTGTATTTCTAATGCAAGTATTTAAGCGTAGAAGCTTTGCTGTTGAGAGTAAAAGAAATGTCACCACAAAGGTCAACTCTCCAAGAAAACTTCTCCAGTTTTGCAAGCCAATTTGTTATCTCTTGTCAATGATCTGTTGGGGCCCTGATTATTGGCTACTGGGCCCACCTCCCTGCTCAAGTCTGATGAGACTTCTACTATCAGTTGAACAAACATTGCCTCCACTCCCCTATTTTCATGCGTTTTCCCACCACACAAAAAGTGTCAGGCCTCTCTGGGCTTCTTTCACCCTATTTCCTGGAGGAGGAGGAGGAATTTCCTTCGGAGGCGTTTCGCATTCCTCACTACCAAAGTGCAGCCAAAGGCACCCCCCTTAACCCCCTTTCCTTGAAAAAATCCTGTTGTTGACCAACACCCTGCTCTTTGGTAGGCTGGTCAGTAGTATTAAAGGCCACCTTTAGTATTTTTTTTGTAATTTAGAGATATTCTAATATACCTCAATTACACAGTCACTCATACATTTTTGACAAAAAACTGGTTTTAGAATGAAAAGCATTTTTTACTGTTACACTGGTTCTTGGCAAAAGATTATGATGATATGATTATCCAAGCTGGCACGCCCACTCTGTGAATTACAATTTCCTCACATTCGTTATGCATCTTTGTAACTGCAGCCTATTGACGACAATTCTGTTGAGCGACTAGGCTATTTATACAAAAAAACCTCAAACGATTCACCGGAGTGGTTGCTACGTTCACTTTCGCTCTCCAATATTGAAGCTAACTAGCAAACTAGTCTTGGTGAGAATCTGCTGTGTTACGCACTGGTTGCCATCGTGTTGCTGATATATGACATTCAATTCTTGACCACACCACCATTTTCCATTTGGAGAGAAATTGTGGGGCAAAGCATGACCTAAAATTGGCTTGAGGTGGCCTTTAAAGCCGTGGACTGTTAAAATAGTTTGGTCACTTCACCAAACTATTTTAGAGTAGACATGCGCTGAAGGCACCCCCCACTCCCTTTCTATCCCCAGTGTAGTGTGGGTGGATATAATACGGTCTGTAGTTGTAGATGGAGTCGTGGACCCACCCCCCCACCTCCACATTGCTTCCTTGAGCCAAGAAGTAAGAGGCTGGGAAACTGTCATGTGACACAGGGAGGTTCCTGTCAAAATAAGCACTGTCAGAGAAGAGTCAATATCACTCTGCCTGTCCTCTCTCTCCCTCTCCCTCTTTTCCCTCATATTTTCCACCTATCCCCTCGAGGTGTTTCCGGAGCTATATGTGCCAACAACAATACAGAGACTGTTTATCTCAAGGACAAAACACTCCATGGGCTGTGGGTGGATGAATGCACATGACAGACCTTATAAAACCTGTAGTGGAGCTGCAGCACTTGGAGAGACATTTACAACTTAATACTATTGTGCTACAGTTTGATAAATGACTTCACATATTATACTCCTTTTCAACAAGTTCATATACTGTATGCCTCTATACCCCTCCTGTTCTCAACGGTGTCTGTAGCTTTAAATGCAAATGAGCTGCTGCTCCCGACGCCCCACTCCGGAACTGATTGTGGCTTTCCGGCCGTTCCTCCTTGACACCATGGTTACAGTGAGCGACACATGCAAAGCGTGCCCGTTTGTAAAATTGCAGATAGTCGTAGAACACCTTTTTACCCTAGCACAACATGCTAACGTCGCGAACACCTGGTTACCTGAGTGGAACACAACTGTAACTTTAACTGCAGGCTACGTGCTGGACGGGGGCAGAGGTGAAATGGCCTCCGTGATTCACGGCAAGTCAGTTAACTTTTTGTGAATCTCTGTAAAATCAGCAGCAAGAAACACTCTGGGGACACATTCTCTGTTTACTCTCCCGTTATTTTACAGTATTGATAAGATGGAGTTCATCTTACAGACATTCAACTAATAACAAACTAATACCGTAAACGTTATTGTGGATCCTGCAGCAAGTAACACCAGTAACTTTCTAGAAAATTACATCTAATATATTACCTCAGCTATTAGCGTTGGTTTGTGCTAAATGGCAAAAGAAACACGCAGCACAATTATTTTTTAAATACATTTCCCTCGTCTGCAGTTTGGTCACGGACAGTTGGTATTGATTCCTCTTTCTCTTAAAAGATTTGTGCTGCTCTGTGCAGCCAATAACGGAGCACTTCCCATGCTTAGCTCTTCGCTTCGACATGACGCTAGCGGGTCTGGCGCTTGTGAGAAAAAGTTGGCGCACCTTTGCAAAGGTAGTTCTCAAGCCGTGGGTGGAGATACTACTTGACGTAGGAGGGGGAGGCAAATCTGAACGGCTTGTTGAATCACATGACCTAGACTGCCCATAAAAAACGGACTGGGTTGTCTTATTTCACAGTGTGTGTTAGTAGGCTCATCAGAGACCCAAATGTATGTGCAGAAGCACTGAAAAAGTGAGTTTCTCATAATTGGTGACCTTTAAAATCTAATGGCCCTATTTGCCTCCTTTTGATACATGCACCAAGACGCACAAATTGGAAAAGTTTAACCTGGTTTTTAATGAAAAAGCAGCATATCCAGCTGCTGATGCTACATCTTTTACTGCACTCAAGTCAATTGAGAGTGACTTTTAAAGTATTGCCTACGTGGCACAAAATACTATAATATTCTGGGCAGATTCTTCACACTGACAAAATGAGCATGGACAACAAATAACCTTCTCTGAGCAATGTCAGTTCAATTCATCATGAACCCATGGGCCCCTATTTATCAAACATCTGGGAATCACTTCTAGGAACGGCACTGAAAGTTTGACTAGGAATAAAGATATTCCTTACATTTGCATAGGACATAAAAGGTAATTAAGTTTCCTACACTCGATGTGTCGTCAATGCTTGACAACAATTAACTTATTAAAAGGTGTTGAAGAGATGGAATAATTTTGTGAACGATCTTGTCTGTGCCAAGCAGCAACCATTATGGCTGTGTTGAAGCTGCATGTAGGCCATCTGCTGCAAACTCCTAATATGTTTACGCCTTTGCCTGAAAGTAGGACCAAATTTGCTTCACTTTATTTTCACTCTGACAATTCTTGAGCAGTTAGGACCAATTTCCTACTCTGAGACGCTTGATAAATATGGACCACGAACCGATGATTAGTCATAGTTGGAAGCCATGTAAAGATTTGTTGCCAGTAGTCTTTCCTTTGTGCGGTGCAGACGTGTTTTGCTTTGCTCTGAGCTTTGCTTCTATTTTCGCCAATTTCAGCACTTTTTTCCTGCTGCACTGCTTGAGGTGCCCACACGACTTTCAAGATCCCGATGTTGCTGGAGTGTTCACGCTGCACGTTGCTTTTTCTTAAATTCTTTTGTCTTGCAGACGTAGCAGTGTTCAAACTACACGTTGCGTCTCAGACGGGGGTGTTCACACTACATGATCCTACACTTGGCGAGTGGCGAGAGCCAGCCACTGTCTCGCACACAGCCAAGACTTTTTTCAACAAAAATAAATAATGGGGCTTTATAATGAACAAAGGTTTGCTGTTGTAGCTGTGTGTCTGCTCATTTATTTTGTGCTGACAAAATAAAAAAAGGATCGTTACGTAAATTTGGAGGAGGAGCGGGTGGGGAGATGCGGACTGCATGGATTTATTCTGCAATTGGAGGTAAATTATTATAAATATATTATTATTATTATTATTATTATCATTATTATTATTATTATTATAATTCAGTTGTAAACAGTGAAGTGCAACTAAAACCTAATATTCCTTTATTTTAAAATACTGCATTCCATATACGTTTTCTATATTACTCCCCTGGTTTCCTCTCATGCTCTCATTGGCTCATTTGCAGCTGCTTTTGTCCCCGAGCTCCAGATGCTATTTCAAACTCCATGCTATTATGTCCCTGAGCTCCCGATGCTATTACAAACTACACAAGCTTTGTCCTTGACGTTTTCAAGCATGCTAGAAAACCTTGGGACGTCGGGACGGCTCAAAAAGCTGTCTGGGACAGGCCCCAGCGTGTGGTAGTTACTTTGTCGCGGCCGGCACTTCTGGGTTGGGGAAGGACCCGTGGCATGTGTAAGCTGTCCTCTTACGTGATGCTTAAAAAATAATAAAGATCTTTTTGTTATCTAAATTCTATCATTTTATTTATTTTATTTTATATTATTAATATTGTTTTAACTTGAACATGTATTCACGGCTCACGCTGCCTGATAGCCGTGTCCATGGGCGCCGGGATTTTTTGTCCCCCCACTTTCAGGTATTATGGAAAATGTTTTTTGGCGAGAACGTCTATGCCAGGTATTATGGTAATGGCACGTTGGCGATAACGTCTAAAGGCTGGTCGGGGCTGGAGGGGCCGTCTGGGGCTCCTTGTTGTTCATCTAAGGGTCCGTGCGGTTCTCCGTCACCACCATAGCTCCGGAGGTGAAGTCTCCAGTGAGCTGCGCACGGAGGAGGGATGGGAGCAGAACAGGAGTCATGCTGAAGGAGGAAGGGACGCTCACTGACAGGTCTTCAGCTGCCGCTTGACATCTTTCACAATCCCCATCAGTCTTAGCGGAGCTTCGGGATCACAGAGCCTCCGGTCCCTCCGGGCAGGTGTTGCTCTCCATCTCCCCGCAGGAGGCTGCGGCGCTGCGTCATTTAAACATTTACTTTTTAATAGATTTTTATTATTTATGTTAACTTTGAATTTATGGTTTAATAGGCTAATTGAAGCCTAGTTGTTCAATTCGATTTAATTTAATTTAATGCAATTTTCTACTACTACTAATACTACTACTACTACTACTACTAGTACTACAATCATCTACTTTTTCATTCTGCTTTAAAACCCATTTTGCTTGTTTGCTTTTATTGTTACTATTTAATGGCCTTAATGTAAAGCACTTTGAGTTACATGTTGTGTATGAAAGGTGCTATACATATAAATGCGGCGTCGGACTGGCAGTCAGGAGAATTGGGAGATTTCCTGAACGGCTGGCCAAATTCACGGCCGCCACTGTGCGGAACGCATGCACTGTTTAATCGGCCGCATGCGCAGGAGTTGTAAATCAACAATTACTACTTGTAAACAATAACTACTTCAACTTAAAAAATGCGTAGTGCCCTGAAATCCAAGCCTTCCAGTGATATTGTGGCTGTACCAAACCTACCAACCTGCCCTGATGCATTATGGAAGATACCATTTTAAAATGTAGATTATCAATCACGTCAGTTGCTTGTTTTATGATTTATATTATTTTTAGTTGTATTCATTTATGCATTTGATTTATTATGGCCAATTGCCTCTTGTTAAAATGTTTCATTCTGTGTTGGCCGCCTACCGCTAGCCATGTGATCCCATATCTATGAGATATTGCTTGATTATTGTTTTGCCTATTGTGTTGATGTGAGCTGCTGGGACGTTGTAATTTCCCTTTGGGGATGAATAATGTATCTATCTATCCTAATCCTACATGATTTTGAGATGGATGGACTTAATTATGAGAAAAAAAAATGACTTGCTTTGTAGAACATCATCCACAGACCTGTGTAATGTTTGTCTTTGATTTGATTTGCCCCATCATCCATGTCTGTGCATAGGCCACAGTAAGGGCCCGAGGGCTAAATCCTTAAGCTTACATACATTGGCATAATTGTTTAGTGCTTGAGATGTGGTTTCAGATAAGCTGCAGGCCCATTTCTTGGGTTCTTGGGTGAGGTGGAGGGGTTAGAGTTTGGGGGGTGGTGTGACTCAGCAGTTGGTGCCACATACAAGAGATAGGCCTTCACAAAGCTAAGACCCTAAGGAATCATTTGAGATGCAGCTTGACATTGTACGTCAATCTTTTCTTATCAATTAAAAGATTAGATTTGTAATTGCGCCTTATAAAATTATTAATATTTTGAGTGTAAAGGGGCTTTAAACATTTTACTCATGCCTAATGATGCCATTCCCATGCTCAATTATGTGTGATTAGTTGCTGCACCAAGTTGTCGTTTGATACCATTAATTTTACAGCTTTGGTACAGTACACTTTCTAGCCATTTTCGCCCACTCGGGAATGGCGAAAAGATCCCAAATGACCACCTGAAGACCCCATGACCTTGAAAAACACTTTAGAAAACCTAATGCTGTGATGCAGCATCAATAACTTTAGAAAATTGGAGATTTGTGAGAATTTGATTGGATGACAATCGAAAATGGCTCAGAAAAACCCACTTATCTTCAATGGACCTGGACATCCCATACATTTTCCTAATGGTCTGGGTGTCTAGATTCTGGGTCTAGAGGCTGTGATTATCCTAGAGGTCACAATAGGTCATTTTATACAGCAAGGTCAAGTTAAAAATACATGCTGTCATCACATTGAAATGGTTACTATGAGGCCATATTTCATCCCACATGAATGCAGTTGGGCTCTTTGGATTCACAAGAGTCTCAGCTTTGTAGCAATACCCAATTCATACAATTCCATGGTGTTTAGGTACCTCAGTGTGCAGAAATAGGGAAAAGAAAAAAATACATATTTTCACTGAATGTAGATCATGCAGGTCAGTTATGTCACAATGTCCATGTTTTATTTGTACAGCCAATGCTTAAAAACTCCCTAGAGTCAAATGAGAGGTTCAACACGCTTTCCTTAGACATCCCCTTTCATTGCATTCCCATCTTTGCCCAGACAACCCTTATCCATCAAGGCTTTACAAAGCCTAATCTATTTTCTTTGTTTTTTTACATAGATGCAACATAATGCTTTTGTAAAACTATAAATACTTTGGTCCCTTCACACTCCAGAAATCCTCTGCTGCGGTTAATTTGTTAATGTTGTTTTGCAATATAAAATCATTGGATGTCCCTCGCTAAAAGCTTTGTGATTATTTTTGTCTTTTATAGTTCATTGATTCATTCTCGCTCTTGGGCTCAATTATTCTAATCTGTTTATTTTGCAGCACTTGGAATTGTACTCTTTAAAGGTTAAAGGTGATGGATTTTCCTGGTGAGTGGACCGCACATCATGCTAGTCATATTCCCAGAAATGGCCAAAAACAAAAGGTTTTTCAATCAACATGAAAAATGTTTAGGAGAGGTTAAATGGTAATCTCTTAACATAATTGATTCAAATAATATAATTTCTCTCATTGTGTTATCATCCAAGACACCTCTATTAGTCTGACAGATCATATAGATACCCTGATGGTAACCGTGCATGTAAACATGTGTGTTGCGTGCGTACAACAAATGTGGACCTGCTGACCTCATCAGTTAGTGGTCAGGGTTGAACAAAGGAGCTTGTTTACCACTGCAAAACGCCAACGCAGCGTGAGCGTGACTGCCATGTATCTTGGTCCTTTAAACCCACTGTGCGAAAAAGGAGGGCCCCAAAGGGCACTGAAAGGTGTGAATGAAACCTAATCTTGTACATGCAAATGGTTCCAGTGATGCTAAGAATAGTCTGAACCTCAGTGGGAGATGGGGGACACAATTTTGCACGACAAACACTGCCTCATGTGATTGCTGGCTGATAAACTGTAGAGTGCGGTTAATGGCACATTTCTGAGTCCATAAGTGTTATTTAAACTTTAATTTTCTGAAGTTGATTTTGATTTGCTGATAAAAGGCGTTACAAATATTACATTTTATTTTGAAAATGAATGGGCTACATATTAGGGATCACACATCTGTAATCTCAGTTTTCTGTAATGAGATTTTTTGGGGGGCAAATACTAGAGACAGTCACAAGCACAGATATTTATTATGTCATGTTTTATGCCACTACTAATTTTATGCCACTGCTCGTTTCATATTTAAAAAAAATGAATAAAAAGTTATCTGGTTCTATTCTCATAACCGGCATTAAAAAGTAAAAATAAGAGTTTATTTTGAGGAAGTTTGCATGCACACGGATGTTTTCCTCATCTTCATGCTGAAATGGACAGCCTTGGATTGACAGTTTCCATTTAACAGTGAGCAGTGCTTTTTCCACACCTTACCAGCTGCGACTTGTATGTTTCTGTGCCTTGTCTCCAAACATCATTCACACAACAAATCTCTCACACGCCTTTCTCCATCAGAAACAATGCTCTGGAGGCTTATTCATGGATTGCATCACAACAGCAGCTATCGGCTGTCAAGTCTCTGGTTCTGTTACATAAAATGTGTTTCTAATCCCCACAATCTAGTATAGCTGTGGAATGCTTTATGAACACAATTCACAGACCGCATTATGGAGACCATGTTCCAGACAAGTATCGTAACAGATATGGGTGTAGCCATTATGTTTTTACATCCTTGCACGTCAGAAATAACAACTGGTTTATCTGCTTCACATATGATTATCTTTTTTTTTTTTCTTTCCCATAACAATGCCTGTGAGTGATGACACATGTCCTGAGGGACTTCCTATTTCAACACACCACTACATTGATCCTGTCATCTCAGCACCAGCTAACCCTCATCTTGCCAATGACCAAGCAAGTTGAGATGTACAAATGAAGAAAAGATGTACATGGTTATGCCTCCTTTCTGAGTAACATCTTACTTATTTGGCACACTTATCCTCTTTATTTACGTTTATTTCTCCTTCTGTGAATCACAGCAAAAAAAAAAAAAAATGAACGCAAAAAGATGCAGATCCGGTTTTGGGTCTTTTCTGGATCCGATCGACCAGAAAACTTTAAATTGCTCTTAAAATGCTCTTTTTCTAGCCTGTCAATGTTGGATGTAATGGAAAAGGCTCAGAATAACAAGATCTAGCTGCACTTGATGTTTTTTCCCCTTGTAATCTGACTTCCACACCATGAACTTGACCTCTCATGATCGGTGCTTTCTTGTTTCACCATTTTTCATTGTTTTAAAAAAAAAAATTATATTTCTTTCACGGCTCCTCTCTGATCCACGTGGGTGGACTCGTCAAATAGGCAACAATATTGTTGTGGTAGGAAATGAATTGGCATTTCATTTTCAGGACCTGAAATGGTGAATGCTTAACACATTATGCGTTTCATCTTGCTGCTAGATATGACTGCACACCCTCTTCTTCTCTCACCCATGGCGTTTCCCTCGCTCCTGATCCCACAAACTGTTCCGCTCAGTGATTTTTATTTATGAACATTTATGATGAATGTGATTTATTTTTTATTTTTTATTGATTGAAATATGCATTTCTATGTATTTATTTATCCCCAACATACATTTTACATTTTACAATATGACTTATTTTTTCAGTGAAAATTACCCACACAAAAGTCATTGCCCTAAACGAAAGAAATTCTTACCGTCAAGAACAAAGAATTCAATAACCAAGTATTGTGACCCGTCTCTCATACTTATATGGCTCTAAGGGCCCTGGTTGAGTTAAACAGATGAGCTTCAGCCCAATTTAGTTTGTTTGCTTCAATAGCTGTGAAATCACAGCAGTGTAAAATGAATAGCTCCATCTTTACTATCATCTCTCCTTCCTCTAGGCTTGAGGAGATTTCATTCTGGGAATTAAAGCCCAACCAGCATATGGCCATCTGGCACAGATAACCAGATATTTGGGGGCTAAAATAGGTTTTGCGTGCCGACCAAAGTGCAGACTAATCTTTCGTGGCTCGTCCCACTGTGTGAACTTGCTAAGACCGATCCCTTCAATCTCCCGGATTATTCTTCATCACTCATAATGTAGATTGGATTCCAAAGTAATTGAACAACTCCCAAATAACCTGCCTCCTACCTAATTGCTAAATACTCACCCCTGTCCATCCAGAGCTCTTCACAATCCTACTTTCCACATGATGTTGATATAAGTTCTATGGATTTAAAAGTTTAA
>OMKR01086394.1:0-11202 GCA_900302355.1 Cyttopsis rosea
CATCAGGTCTATCTTCATCAGGTCTATCTCCATCAGGTCTATCTCCATCAGGTCTATCATTATCAGGTCTATCTTCAACAAGTCTATCATCATCAGGTCTATCTCCATCAGGTCTATCTCCATCAGGTCTATCTTCATCAGGTCTATCTCCATCAGGTCTATCTCCATCAGGTCTATCTTCATCAGGTCTATCATTATCAGGTCTATCTTCATCAGGTCTATCTCCATCAGGTCTATCTTCATCAGGTCTATCATTATCAGGTCTATCTCCATCAGGTCTATCATTATCAGGTCTATCATTATCAGGTCTAGCTCCATCAGATCTATCACCGCAAGGTTTATCACCATCAGGTCTATCTCCATCAGTTCTCCGTGATGGATCAACTTCCGATCATTAACCCAAAGTTAATTTCTGTCACAAAAACAAGAGCCGTCTCCTGCGCTGCATTGGTGAAACTACTCTCCATCTTGTCATTGATCTTCAAAGGTCACCCCCCCTTCCTTGGAAAGGTTACCTTTCCATCTGACATTTCGCCTGATGGCTTATTTGGGAGGCATTTATTTATTTATTTTTCAGTTTTTTGGGGAGGGTGGGGTAGAAATATCACCTCCCGCTTGTCGGAATTTGATAACGGTCAAGGACATAATAGAAGGAGGCCACAGTTCAGAGTCGACAAGATGGAGGAAACGCCAAAATAACATAAATAACAAAGCTCCTTTACATTCATCAACCTGTTTGCTTTGTGATTGAATGCATCCAGGAAAACAACGAGACGACAAACACGTCATTTCAGCATAAAAAGCTGAAACAACACACACGTAGCTGTTACAGCTCAGTAGTCTTTCATATGCAAATGGAGGAACGCTACACATACAAAATGAATGGATCCAGTTTTCTTGTTTTGTTGTGTTGCTCTGTATTACCTGCTTGCTTTTGCCGTCGTCTTACAGATGCTTCAGCTGAAAGTTTGGCAGCGGGATCGGTGTCACAGCGTAACAAACTGAAATATTCAGAAATACAGAGGATTTGGGGTTAGGGGGTAAAACCAGAACAGGATTTTTGATGTAAGAACAATATGAAAACATACTTCCAACTTTCTGACCACCCTTACATATCAACTCCATATTGGAAGTAAGGAAGGTGGGGAAACTCTTTTAATAATTATTTTTCATTATTGACAAACGTTTTTATTTCTATACCTATAATTCATCCTGTGCGTGGAATCACACTTTCTGTAATCTGTATATTTTATACATTGGGCTATTTCTGTTTATTATTTTTGGCTATTTAAGTTTATTTTTATTTTTATTTATCTTATCTTTTTCTCTATTTGGGTAATTTAGTTAATAGTTCTTTTTGTTTTTGTTTTTCATTTGACTATTTTTGGTTGACACAGGGTTTTTATTTGCATATTGGGAACCAAGATACAAAAAATAATGTCGATAAGATATATTAATGTATTGGGAGATCGTGCTCCAAAGAGGGGGATTGGTCTTGTAGAACAAAAAGCTGTGCTCTTGTCATCCCACAGGTCGTCCCCAGGACAGATTTGCTGCAGCAGTATATTTAAAGAATGAATGAATACAGAGCGACATCGCAGGTCGAGAATTTGAACTCCACTTGCAGATCAACTCTGTCCTAGATGCAACGGCATACAAATACTCTGTTGTATGCCAAGCATGCTGACAGCACAATAAATAAATACCAAAATAAATAAAAATAAAATAAAATTTATGTATTGGGAGGAACTTTGTAATAATCTCCTCCAAAAGCTCTCAACATTCTCTGCCTTCCTACAATTTAAATGGACCGCATCCCCTACAACATACCATTTTTGATGTATTTCATGTTTCTGGCAACATGTGCTTTAATTCTTAATACTTTCTCAGCATCAATATTGGTTCTAGCGCTTTACTTGAACTCGTTCCACAGAAAAAAAAACACGCCACAGTCTAAATTATTTAAGTATCATGAGCTTTTACACAGGAGAGTAAAAATGTGTCAGTTCGTTTCCACTTGTGTCTCCCTGGTTCCCCCTAACGACGGCAGCTCCTCTTCTTCTGCCAAGAGGCGGCTGCTGCTGCTTTCGGCCGCTTCGGGCCCTGGTTCGGGTTCTGGGGCACGAGGGCATTCTGGCCGGGCCGCCGGGCATTCTGGGCCGCGGGCAATGTGGCTCGCAGCCCGGAGCCAGCGGCTTTTTGGACTTGTCGACTGTTTCGGTGGCACAGTTCGCCGTGGTCTCCGTCGTCTGGTTCTTCTCTGAGTTCTGACTTAAGTTGGAGAAAAGAAATACAAAGAAATGCAAAAAGTAAGTCGCCGCATTCATTTGCATTGTTTATATGATGGGATGTATGAATAAGTTTACTTAGGGAGGGATTCTACTTCCAATCCCTGAAACAGGAAGAGCAAGAAGACCCATAAAGCCCCCCCGCCCCCAGGTATGTTTTTCTTTTTTTTTTGCACAGCGGATAAGCTGCCAACTGCGAAGTGATGAAAAGTTCCGCTCTTTACGACTGACTCCGGTAAAAAACAAAAAAAGAGATTTTAGTTTGATTCAGTTGGTGTAACGAGAGTCAGTTTGCCTCTGAGTTGTGAATGGAATTCTCACGCGAATCATTTAATCCTGTCAAAGTAATTGTTCGTTTTGGTGGAATGCAAAGTCACGGCAAATGCTTTTGTCATTCTTTCACATAAATTTAATCCTCAGTAATTATTTCCAGTTCGTGACTAGAAGATTCTTCTTTTGTCATTTTGTTTAAAAGATTGGTTCGCTACCAACCACGCTTACGTGATGAGACGCTCGTCTCTCTTTGAACATTCGGCTCTTTACGAGTGACTCGCTAAAGAGATTTGGTCAATTTTCCGACTCCTTGTTCGTTTGATTTAGTCGGTGTAACCAGGCGGCACAATCACAATTCTTTCGCGAATCAATAGTCGAGTCTCAGAGAATCCCTGAGTCAGGAAAGAACGACTCCTTTGTCGGAGTGACTCCCCACGCCCGAGTCATTTAAAAGATTTGTTCGCTTTGAGCGAATCGTTCTTGCATCACGAGCACTGGGCATTTTAATGCGAACGTGTACGACTACTATACCTGATTGTTAAGCAGCCTTTTGAAATAAAGGATGCTCCGCAAACCTACTACTCTGGATAAATAGATGTTTATCTGTCCCCCGTTGATTTTTTAAATGGTACCGATTAGGTTCTACTAGCCCTTTATTTGATGGAAAACAAATACCCCCCCCGCCGCCCAAAAAACTCCCATAAAATGAGTTGATTCCCTTCAACCACAGTATCTGTTTGACGATGGCTTTTCGAACGTGGAAGGAGCAAACTTGTCCTAATTCTATCCTAAAATATTGTGATGCTGGAACATTAAAGTCCAAGTGGAAATGGTAATCTCATCACTTTCATTGGAAATAATACGAATAAAAATGATATTTGAAGTTATTGTGACTACTTTCCAGATCTTACGCATTATTTTGCGGAGATGAAAGTGGAGGTGAAACGGAGGTAAAGATGGGACCGGGAGGGCGGGCCGCCCGCTCGCCGTCGCTTCGCCTGAGTGACGGATCAAAGAGGCCGTTGCCACGGAGACGGGCTGTCGGCCACGTTCCCCGGTGTCGTGCAAATTGCTAACGCTGGATAGATACTTGATTAATCCCTGGAGGGAAATTGCAGTTTCACAGCAGCTCATATCAAAACAATAGGAAATAATAATAATATAAATAGTAATAAGAATGAAATAGAAAAAATAAATTGGCCATAAGCAATAAACTTCCACATTTATAATAAACACTGAACCTAAAACGAAACAATAAAAAATGCTTAATTTGGCAATATACAATAACCTAATCTTTTTTGTAATGTAGACATAGATTAAAATGACAACGCAGCTACTGTAAAGTCGGCTTTACACTGAATCCAAGAACGCCCTCGTGGCCGTGGACGTCCATGTGTCTAAATTTGACAAAATTCACGAAATATGTCATAGAGAATGACGACGGCAGTAGTTTCTTCAGCTGGAGATGTACTATTTTCCATGTAAGAGAGAATAAATCTTATTTTATATAGTGTTTGCAAGGAGCAAAAACATATGCACAATTCATATAAAAATATGCAATATTTTTAATATTCAATGATATTCAATGATAGTGAATATAGTGAGATCCAACGTTAACGTTCATAGCGTCATCATTTTGTTTTAAGCCAAGTTCCAGTCAAAACAGAAGCCCCTTTTACACAGAGGATTCCGCAATAATGCCGCAAAGACGGCCCGTCAATATGCCGGCTTTGCCTTGTTACACAGAACCAAGCAAAGACGGCACATTGCCCCCCCCGGTGTGTGCGTTTAGACAGCGTTGCCGCGATGCCGGCTTTCCGGAATCACGTCGGCGTCTTCACGGCGCGTGACGTACACAACAGCGTCGGCCAGAAAGACAGGTTGAAAATAATCACAATAACTTTATTATTTTAAATTATAAAAATTATTAAACATGATGTAATCGAATAGACGCGGTAGCCTCGGGCGAGGACATGCGGGCGGAGGAGATGTGGACCCGTGGTGCCGGGGAGAAAGCGGTGGGGAAAGATCCTTCCTTCTCCTGAGGCTGTTTTGTTATTTTAATATTTAATTTTTTATTAGGACATTCCGTCTTCATACCTTTTATACAGAGCAGTGTTGCAGAATAAAGGCGCAACGATGCCGGCTTGGATACGCCGTGGAAAAAGGGCTAGAGGCTTCGTGTGTCAGATCCGAAAACTGTCGCGACTTTTCCACAGAAATGAACGAGGCTTCCTTCCGGTGAGGATTTGTCATTTGTTCAGTGTCAAGCCGGCATAACACCATATACAGAAGAAATATACTGCAGATAGAGTAGCATTTTAATTGGCGGTGGAAGACGGCGGAGAGAAAGGGAGCTCCCGGTGCTGACGGGAAAGGTCGTGGCGTCGAATGTTCTCCCGCCGTTGTTTGCCGTGGCGATTCAATACTGCGGCGGGATCGTTGGCATCGTAGCATTAGCTCACTTATTATCAGCTCACTCGTGCCACTGCCCATGCACCATTTTGCTGCACCTTCCTCTCCACGTGTCCGACGCACCCGCCGGACGCGAAACGAGCAACCGCCGCTATTTGTTTTTCAGGAGGGGTTTTTAAAACGTGCCCGCGCTTGCGAGATGTTTTTTTCAACATTGTCTCTATTTTTGCGTTATTATATTATTAAAAATGATCTCCCGGTCACGCTGATAATGCATTTTTGCATTGGTTTCGTATTTCCAATTCAATCGGTTTATTGATCAATTGATTTAAATGTACAAATGCAAATTGTGCAATTGCATGAATAATTAAGTAACTTTGACAAAAAATACATGTTACAGTGATTTAGAGCATTTCAAGGCACGATTCTCACCATATTGTTCACATTTTCCATTTGTATTTTATATTTCTTGGACTTTGATTTTGTCCACAGTGACCGGAGTGACCGCAGACTCGCGAGTCGTTTCGAAGATTTGTTCGCTACGAACGACTCGTTTGCAAGTCGTGCATCACTAACTATGACCGTAGTCGGGTTTGTGACATTTTCAGTGGTAAACACAGTGGTACGGTGCCGTGGGATTATTGCATTGTACAAAGTGTTGTTGTGGCAGAGAGGAGGTTGGAAACACTGC
Organism: Cyttopsis rosea; assembly: GCA_900302355.1. Classification (NCBI taxonomy): domain Eukaryota; kingdom Metazoa; phylum Chordata; class Actinopteri; order Zeiformes; family Parazenidae; genus Cyttopsis; species Cyttopsis rosea. Next base: position 5,668 of record OMKR01086394.1, read on the forward strand.
TTTAAGGCGTTTAAGTTATAAGCGGCATCTAAAGCGGCAGAAAAAAAACCCAAGGAAACCTGGCGTGTGTTCGTCATTCCGTGCATTTCTTTCCATGCAACTTTCCTAACTTTTCTAATTCCTGTTGAAAGAGTCGTGCGGCTGCTGATGTGTGATGCTGCCCTTTGTCGTCACGGAATGTGCACAAGCTGCATTTGTCGACAAAACAATGATGAATCTTGACTTTCACCCAAATACACACATATATATATATATATATATATACAGTATATATATACAAAATGCAAATTTACTTTAATTCATGACGGGTGAATGACAGATATTTCGATGAAAACTATTTCCGGCTGGGTTTTAGAATGTCACCGTGTATTGTGTCGAACAATGAACGAAATCCGGCTTTCCGTCTTTCAAAAATATACCTTCATGGAAAGGGCGATAAATGTTGAATGACATATTTTTTTCCCTTATCAGCGTAAAGGACAAATGTACTTATACCGGTCCTCATTGATGGACCTTGCAATTCCCTATGTATACTCTTCAAACTCCTTCCCAGTCACAATAATGCAATAAAATATATTATTACCTTGTGAAATTTACAATTACTGACTAAGCCTTTAACTAAATAAAATAAAACAAAAATATATAAAACATAAAAACTATACATATAATTTCCAGGTTAACAAGTGCAAAACAAGTCCCGCATCTATACAGTGAAGTATGCAGCATTTGATTAAAAATACAAATAAAGAATGGCAGGTATGGAGGACTTGTGAAGCCCCGGGAGGCAGTTTCAAGCCTCTCATTCTAGGTGAAGCCTTGACCAAACCTCCCAAATTAGAAGCATCGCCCTCCATGGACGTTTAATTTTCTGCTTCAGTTTGAACCCAAATCCTCCGGAGGCCTCGCAGACCCAGGTCATAAAACGGAGTCAATACCTCCAGACTTTTAATTATTTGGACCGGGGTGGTACACACAGATGGTGCACAAACCCTAACCCTAAAAATAAAGTCTTAAATTTAGATTGAATTTTCTTGTGACCTGTGGGCGTGAATAGATTTTTGTATTTTGATTTAATTGTTCTAATACAGCCATACGTATATTGACTGTTAGATCCCTTTGAATCGCCACGTGAAAAACCTTCCTCCAGCATTGTATTTGAAGTAGAAAAGCAGGCGGCGAATTCAAAGAACTTGAGATGCAGAGGATAATGATTGTTATTAGGCGCAGAGTCAATGTCAATTTGAATTGAATTCTTTGGATTGGGAGGGTAAAGCCAGTATGAGGGACTAGTGACAGACGTAAAACAAAAAAATCTAAATTAATGTTGAATTTTCTGTGGTTAGATGAGTCCGGAGGCTTGGGCAGATCTTTGAATTTTGACTTAAAAAAGTTTTTTGTCACATACATATATTTATATTCACTGACAATCTTTGAATTGTCAGGCAAAACCCTCCTACACCATAGTATTAACAGCAAGAAAAGCAGGCGGCGTATTCAAAGAACTTAAGATGCAGCGGATGATGATGATGATGATTCTTCTTCATAGCAGGGGAGTCCACGTCCATTTGAATTTATCTCCCGGTTAATGACCGCCCCCTTAAGAGCCTGAGAGGGCTAAATATTTTCAACTTTATTACTCATAAAGCCACTACCGTATTGTGTTATTCTTCTCTGGGAGCCGATTGGATTACGGTTAAAGCTCTTTGGTCTCTCTGTTGACTGTTGATTTCCCATGAGGCCGTCGGGTTTACTTTAATTCCGTCCTCGCCGAAAAGGCCCGCCGATGGTGTCTTAATGGTACACGTCAAAGGCTCGGGATGAGTCAAACATCGAGACATTTTGGGAATTGACTGACGGAAGGTGACGTGCGGCCGGTAATTTCTGATCAAGGTTCCATGGAGGTTGAATGAGCTTCATCAGAAAACAATCGTCAAAAGCCCAATTGTCATAAATGCTTTCAAGTGATGTATTGGATTGGATGCGTTGGATGCGTTGGATTACTTATGCGAGCCAACTATCAACATATGAAAGATGCTTTTGTAATGCTAAGGAGCCTTGGCGCTCAGGAAATGTCACAGCTTCCAACCGCTGATTAACGGGGGACGCAAGTTTCCAAAAGAGCGAGAAAAATGAGTCATCTTTGCTGTTTGCCAGGGATCTTGAACAGGTTAATCTTCTACTGTAAATGCGTGGAATGCGGTTGAAGTGTACAGGCTACGGAGAAGTTAAATACACTGTTAACGGTGTCATCGCTTAGACCTACCGCTGGTTGTATAACGGGTTAGGTCTGGTGGTTTAGGAGTGTTTTTGCTGGAAGACCCCTTCATAGACTATTCTAATGGATTTCATCAATGGAGCGAATAAGAAGGTCCATGAAGGGGGTCGCTGGCGGACCCCCTCATGGGCCCCTCTTCATGGATTTATTCAATCCTGGGCTTCTTCATGCACTTTGTAATCCATTGCTAGCGTCCAGGTACTGGTTGTTCTCACAAGTGAAGGTTTCCTGCTTTTGTCCCAACGTGATCAACCAACTAATGGCGCTTTTCCACCGCACGGAAACGGGTCAACTCGACGTGACTCTACTCTGCTTTTTTTTGGTTTTCCATCGGGCAAACGGTTGGCGGATAGTACCCAGTACCCGATAACGGGTACTATTTTCGGAGCGCCTCCGCCGAGGTTCCGAGCGAGCTGAGGCGATACAGAAAGGTGACGTGGAAGCACTGCAGACCGCTGATTGGTCAGAGAGAATCGTCACTGCTGCGTCATCCAATGCGCGACACGGGACATATTACGGACGGAATTTTTTTTATTCGCTAATCGATTAAAATGTAATATTAATATATTAAATATACCTAAAATGGCGACCTGCAAAACCACGGCGTGGTCCAATCGGGAGGTGCAGCCGTTTGGTTGCCGACGAAAAGGATCCAGCGAGAGCTGCACGGGGCAACGCGTAACCAGAAGATCTACCACGAAGTCTCTAGTTTGCTCTGTTGCACTGATTTGTTTGCATTTAAAATTTTACATTGTTCGATTTATGTATATCATTTGCTTTTGATTTGCACATTTGTTTGTTAAGTAAACTGTTTTGTAACTTTGATTCATGCATTTTCATCATGGTTTCCTATTTCAAGGGCTTTCCCATTCCACATCCCATCCCACTCAGTAGGTGGGAGCTCGGTGGAACGCCCCAACAGATGGCCAGGGAGCAGAGACAGAGACCGGGGGTAATTACACAATTATGTCCTTGCTCCTCCGCTCTTCATCTTTTGCTGTGAGATTTCAGAAATCGTCTCCCAAAAATGGAAAATATTCAATGAAAAAACGCCCAATTAAGCAAATTGTTTTAACCGAACCCCCGCACTGCACGCTCCGAGTGAGACCGTCCCGGCCGCGGGTGCCGGAGCGGAGCCTCTTCCAGAACACTGTGTCTGGTGTTTTGGTATTTTTTTTCCCCTTTTTTTAAAAATTTAATTAGCATAAAGCTGTCCTCATAAAGCTGCACCTGATAAAAAAAAATTGTCTGACATTAAAGTCCTCCAGCCATCAATCTGCCCAAGCGGGATTCCCCAAACTCTCCTGTTTTTTTTTTTCAGCAAGTGTTTTGTCTTGCCGCCTTCAGCCTCTAAATCCCCTTCTAAATCAATGTCTCCTTGCCGTGAGTCGTAAACACAATTTGCTCCACGCCTTTGTGCGTCGCCTTGAAGATGACATCACGGCAGTTTCATGCGGCGTCACCGGCTACATTGAGGCGGCGGCATCTGCAAGTGGAAAACCAAGCACCTTGGACCAAAAGCGAGCCGAGTCGAGTCGAGTCGGCCGGTTTCATGCGGCGGAAAAGCGGCTTGAATGACCTAATACAGACTGACCGCAGAAAGTGATATTGACGTTGATAACTACATCGCAAGAAATGACCGATATATACAGCATGTGCAAGTGAAAAGGTGTCAAGGTATTAATAAGTATTAGTAGACCAATCTATATAAACGCATATAAAAGTCCTTAAAAAGGATTCATAGAAAATATTCATAATTTTTTTTTATTATTCTAACCCAAGCTCTTATATGAGTTCCTCACTTCCATCCATGTAGAATGTTGTTAATTAAAAAATCAGTGCCTGTCAATCAAAAGCTTATTCTCAGGGACTGTAGAAAATGGACTGAGCACGTCCAGATAAGAGCAAGTGGAGGGAGTGTTAATTCTTTAATATCATGCTTGTCAATGGTGTCCTTAAAATATAACTGTCAGGAAGAATAGTCGATCACATCAGTCAACGTGGCTGGTTGAGGGAACAGTGGACTGACTGGTTTGATGAATAACATTTGAGAAATTAAATATTTATTTTTGTACCTTTATGAAGAAGAGATATAATAAAAAATAATAATTTATTTACCTCAACTGTCTTTATGGACAGTTCTATTCTAGAACCCCAGCAATATTGTCAAATTATTTTATTTCTATATAGAATTGTTTTATAATAATAATAATATGTATAAATAAATAAATTAATAATAATATATTAATACTTAAATCGTAAGTAATAATCAATTATTATGTCTACATCTCTATAAGCCTGCTATGAGCATTCTAATGCTTTTGACCTTTAATTTCCTTGGTACCAGTACCAGTGTTACCACCCACTGCTGCGCTGTCATGGTCGCTCTGGAAAAAGATCCTCATCCAGCCGTGAGAAGAACGTGGGAGTGAGATTCCACAATATGAAGCTTTTATTTTTTTTGTTTTTGGAGGTTTTGGAGCTCATGCGATTCAGTGATGAATAGCCGCAGTGGTAGCACCGTAGAGGTCACTGTGAAATAAAATAACTTGGTGGTGATTTAATATCCGTGTCAGTCACGCTGGGTTTCAAAGCAGCTTGCAGGCGGTTGCATCACAGTGTTATATCAAGTGTATGTGGAGTGTATGTGCATGTATCTGCCCTTTGTTTTTAACCTTTAGATTGAAAATTTTTATTCACTCTTTGAGAGAGACGGACGCAGGACGATGCTTTGAAAATGACTTAGTGACTTACATTTGAGCGTAGTGGCAGAATAGATGGATAGATCATCAGGCTGATGTACTATATCTGTGCTCTCAACCCCGTCACAACTTTCTACCTCTGGGAGCAAATAGAAGAATATGATTGGTTGATATTTGATCAATAAGGTAGATAGACAGATAGAAAGATAGACAGATTGACAGATTGACAGATAGATGGACAGAGAGATTGATAGATGGATAGATGGATATTCTATTTATTTAGCTATATGAATGATACATGAATAAATATATAAATAGAATAATTCAAACAATTAACAATCAACAATGGAACAAAACATAACAATATCGCAATAAACCTAATAAATCATAAAGATGAATGTAAAATTAAACAATGAATAATAATATCCGAATATAAACTGAAATCCTGGGATCACCACGATTACAGTCGACCGAAATAGTATAAGTATCGACTCGCCCACTGACATCTGATCTAATATTTCTGCACCTCTTTAATATTGATATCGATGGACCGGGCAT
>OMKR01086397.1:0-10962 GCA_900302355.1 Cyttopsis rosea
AAAATGTAACTAATACTAAATGTGTCAAAATGTAATCAAAGCGAAATGTGTCAAAACGTAAATAAAGCGAAATGTGTCAAAACGTAAATAAAGCGAAATGTGTCAAAATGTAATTAAAGCGAAATGTCAAAATGTAAATAAAGCTAATGTGTCAAAATGTAACTAATACTAAATGTGTCAAAATGTAATCAAAGCTTAATGTGTCAAAACGTAAATAAAGCGAAATGTGTCAAAACGTAAATAAAGCGAAATGTGTCAAAATGTAATTAAAGCGAAATGTGTCAAAATGTAATTAAAGCGAAATGTCAAAATGTAAATAAAGCTAAATGTCAAAATGTAAACAAAGCTAAATGTCAAAATGTAATCAAAGCTTAATGTGTCAAAACGTAAATAAAGAGAAATGTGTCAAAACGTAAATAAAGCGAAATGTGTCAAAACGTAAATAAAGCTTAATGTGTCAAAATGTAAATAAAACTAAATATGTAAAAATTCTAACAGCTTTTTGTGTATTTGAAAGAGTAATACTTCAAGTGTTTTATTCCAAGTCTCCTCATATGATGAAAATGATATAACTTATACTATTTTCAATGATCAACAATCAATGATGCTGTATTTCTATATTGAAATGTTGTAAAACGCCCAAAGTGCCTTGTATTACATTTTCGGGACAATAAAGTTGTTAAAAAAAAAAAAGGTGGCGTGGGTGTCCAATCAGAAATTGAGATTGTTGTGTTGTAGAAATGATTCTTTAATTGTCATATAAAGAATATAAAAATATACTCAGAAACAAATGGAAAGTCTATTTTTTGCCATATTAGGTCTACACAACAGGGTTGTCAAATTTATCCCATCGGGTCTCTTTCAATGCTTTTTATTTAAGAAATACATATATTATTGCATGGGACAGTGTGCCATTTAAACACTAGAATATTTAGTTAACACAATCATTATCGTGACAATGGGATAATAACCTACATTTCCCTCAATTGCTATAGCTGATCTGATCTCATAATTATGTAACGTCCCCTTTCAGACTGGATTTCTGTCTTTGCTCTGAACAGTGTGAATGTACTTTTTTTACTTTTCTCTTCCTTCTGAGTGTGCTGTATGTAATCGTTGCACATTTATCTTTTTCCCCTGAAGGCTCTGCAGTTTTCTCTGCTGACTCCTTCTTTCCAGCACTAATCTGGGTGTTCTCCACGAATGCCAAATTCTGCCCCTTTGATTTTTTTTTTTTTCAAATTAAAAAACACTCAGAACAATTGTATAAAAATGTATTACTTAGAAAACAGACTATTAAAACAGTTGCAAAACACCACTCATTTCGCATGGGAAGAAAATCCTGGTGCATCTTGGCGTATAAAATACTGTAGAGCCCAAATCAAATTTTGATCGTTTTCATTTCCTGTCAATGTTGATCCTAAGATCAAGTTATTGGCAGCATGATTTTCTATCTTATCTTTTCCTCTTTGCACTGTGCCATGTAGCCAAAATATATTTTGGAGAGCAACATGAAAGAAAACAATCACATGCAGACATTATTCAATTCTCTGCTTTTCAACTAAGCAAAATAACAGATAACCAACAGTGTATCTCCAGTCTCCCGGCCTATCGCCCTCCTTTACTTCAGGTCGATGAAGCGGATATCCATGATGAGCAGCGTGTGTCTGGGCAGTGGTCTTGGTGCAGGCGATAGCACAGTCATCACCTGTGCCTGCGTGTCTACGGCTGTCACCACGATGAAGCCGCACACGGGGCTCTCCACCACCCCTCTCCGGGCGTCCTCCTCCCCGTCTTCCGCGCAGCTCACGCTAAGCACATGATGTGTGAGGTCGCGGCCCGGGGTCACGGGCACCAGCTTCAGCTGTGTGTCGTCCTGGGACATGCCCAGCGGCAGGCACGAGTCCGGGATGGAGGGCGCCCCGATTTTATAAATGCGCACGTCCGAGAAGCGCACGTCAAAGGCGTGGGGGTAGAAGGAGACACCGCGGAAGCCGTAGAAGTACTCGCGGATCTTCTCGTCCCTCGCCTCTCGCCTGCATTCCTTGGAGCGCTCCACCACTCCGCCCGACTTGGGCAGCAGGACGACACGGACAAAGTGAGGCAGGTCCCGTTTGAGCTCGTTGTAGAGCCTCTCCTGGTCCAGCACCAGTACCACGTCCACCTCGAAGGCGGAGGCACAATGGACCAGAGCATGGTAGCCCGAACCCTTCACCCAGCCACAAGTATTGATGATGCAGCCACCAACGCTGGCCTTCCTGTTCACCTCACAGCGCTGAGAGAACACTTCGGCCAAGCACGACGTCAGCTAAACACACAATCACACACAGGAGGATCGGTGGTGAGTGATGACATGAGGCAATTATAGTGTTCAGTTAGATGAAATTCAAGAAAATGTTTGAGGAGAACAGTCAAAATAGCAAACATCTGTACCGAGTGTAATGAGAAAATTAGGATTAATGCAGACCATATATAGTACTAGCATTGTTAAATAATCGTATTAGTATCACGTAGCATTGTCATAAACTCATACTGCATCAACAAAGGTTTCACAGATGAGAGAGAGCTCACACTATTCGGATGCTTTCTACGGTCACCAATGGTCAGCGTCTTTCTTTCCCTTACCTTATTGTACAGTTTTATGTTGGTCCCTGGGCTGGTGGAGCCAAAGTGGTAGACCAGAGGAGCTTGGACCGAAAAACCCTCCTCCACATCTGCTGGACGCTCAATGCAGAGCGCAGACATTGTCCCCGGGACAGACACCTGAGGCAGCACAACAGCACTAATTTTGTATTCAAAATCTCCCTGGACACAGAGACAATTCAACCACATGCACAACAGCCAGAAGAAACAAAAATATATATTAAAAAGAAAAAAGGTTTATTCTTGGGTTGTTACTAGGGTATTGGTTAAGTTTCAGTTAAAATAACTGTTTAAAATATAATATAATGCATAAATGTAAAAATGTACACTAGTTTTGGGACTTTAAGAAAAACAGTTTAAGGCCACAAACATGAAATACATTTTATTTTATCTTTTCTTTAGGAGCAGAATTGGTAAGTTATGTAACACAAGCTTAGCCATTAATTTTCAATATGGTCTCCCACTTTATCGCTACCTTATAATGGGTACTGTGATAATAAAAATGTATCTCCAATGATGAATGAAAGGGTTTTCAATCTAACAACAACAAATAATGGAATTGAAAACTAATTGGTGAAGAAAACTTTTCTGATGAACTTTGACTTTGAATCGGTCTTGAACATGCAGTATAGTGTACAACAGTATCACATTATCTCAGCGACCCAAACATTAAAATCGTGTCATCCAAAACGCGTTCCCTTACTGAATTAATCCGTACCTTTCCATACCAACACATTAACGGTGGACATCTTCGATATCCTACAATGACTGCTTATGCCAAATCAACACTTCTTACCGCACTCTGTCCTACATCCAGCTCAACCAGCGTAGGTCTCCTGCCCAGTCGTACGGCGTAGCTCAGGAGCAGTCGACACACCGTTGACTTTCCTACATCCGTAGGCCCGACCACCATGACCTGGACAGGTAGCACAACACACGAAGGAAAAGATGAAAGCGAATGTAACGGGGCAGTTGGTTTTGGACGGAAAGCATGCCTCATAAAATACTATCGGACTCTCTCGTGCGCACACTCACCCTGGGCCCCCTCTCGTTGTCTTTCTCCGCCTGTCTCCTCATCTGTTCCAGAGCAGCGTGTGTGTTGAGGTAGAGCAGCATGGGAGTGTCCTTTGACACATAGGCCACCTGTGGTGTGAAGGGATTGAGTCCATGTACTTGAAAGACAGGTATTCCGTTGTATATAGCATCAAAATAACCCAAAATAAACACAATAACCGAAACGTACTGAGGGTAGTGTTGGGGGGGCTCACCTCTGTGTTACCATAGAGGGAAACGCTGCAGCCCTGCCAGGTGAACACCGCTATCTTGGAGCCCGGGCCGAACGAGTACTTCTTGTTGCGGTTGAGCTCGGAGCCGAACACCTCGGCCATCCCCGTGAGGAGCTCCAGCTGCACCCGTTCCCCGGCCTCCACCTCGAAGCGGAGCTCCGTCTCCTTCTCCAAGTCGAACCTGGTGCCCCCTGCTCCGGGTACTGGGGCTTCCTCGCCGGTCTTCTCCGCCGCCTCCGTCGCCATGTCTGTCATGATAAGGAGGAGGTTGGCGTTACAAACTTCCAGAAACACGTGGGAAAAGCGGTTAAAATGCTCCGAATCCCCGTCAGATGGTTGTTGACTAGTAACACTGTTATTATTATTACGACTATTATTCACTATTATTTGATTGTTTACATTTGCACGCTAGCTAGTGGCTAAGTCCTAGCTACTTTGACCACACCAAGCACCGATGGCGTGTGACTGACAAGAATAAGCTCCGAAGGGGGGAGCGTACACGTAAGATACTGCGTTTCCCTGGGTAGTTTGATTACACCGATGGCTTACACCGTGATAATAAACAACTTATGTTTTTAGGAGAATTAAAAACCAAATTTCTAACTCATTAGCAGCGAGTCCATGTCTTGTCGCGCGAAGATGACGTCACAACCCGACAGACCAATTACTGTTATTTGCGCTGCGTTCAAAGAAAACACGGGAGATGGGGAGTTTCGAGCGAAAAACGCGCTGCTGCCGTGACGCCGCTGTGAGGTCAGATCCGTGGTATCGGTAAGCTCGGGCCAGGGCGATTTGACCCGAAATCCCCAGTTTTGAATTCCGATGTAAATGCCAGTTCCTTGGCACTATTCCCAGTGGAAGTTCGATTTTTGCCGAGTTCCGACTTAAATTGAATGCAGCACAATTGCTGGTGTATTTGATGAGACTATTTAGAAGTAAATGATGCGTTCCAAACTCGGAAAAATCCGGTCAATGGAAGGCACGTTTTAATTCTAAATATTTATGGATTCACAAGAAATTCTATAGACAAACTTTATGCAATTGAAATATGTATTCTTCTCGCACCGTTTGAAATGAATGCTTCATTCGTTGGCCCCATTTCTTCATCTGAGACGTCAGCCCATCATTTGGCTTCTGCACTGCCTTAGAGATGACCCAGCCTTACCCACATGGGCACAATCCCTTCCAATGACGATTAAAACTCCGAGTTTGGGAGTCCCGGAACCACCCATAGGCCACAGCCCTGCCTAGGTACCACATCCTATTATTATACCATTAGCAGAGGCTACATGCATGAAACCAAGACAAAAGGTGCCCCAAATATGTAGAAAATCTTTATTAATGACAAGTTTAAAAGGACAATCAAAACACAGACAAGTGAACCAAAACAAACAAACAAAAAAAAAAACAGCAGTATAACCAATGCAGTAGCAGTTAAGAAAATACACCACTAGATGTCGCCATTTGTCCAGATCTTGTGAGCTTTGGCGCTTGCGTCATCAGAGGAAAGACTGGGCTGATCCCCATTGGTCCGTCCCCATCATTCTGCAGCCAAAGGCCACATGGCCTGAATTTCGGGCTGTTTAAAAAAAAAAAAAAAAAATTATTTTAAAAATTTATTTTAGCAACAGAAAATTAGCAAGAAGTTTATTTAGGCCTTTTATCAGTCACAGTTTTAAAGGTGAAAAGTCTCCCGCATGGAAGGATATTTACTTCACAAAAATGTGACAAGATTCATAAGTATACCTGCCGTCAAAGACAAAATACATTAGCATATTTTGGTCAAACAAGATTTATTTTAGTCAGGGACAGCCCTACAACACTCATAGGACACATATCCTAAACACATTTAGGATAGAAAGATAACGAGTATCAAATGATATTCAGTTTAACCATAAAAGTAAGTGATTGTATTGACAATGTTACTGGGGAAAATGAGGAAAAATTACTAGCAAAAGTAAATACAAATTCATATTTCAAAATGCACAAACTAGTGCAACAAACCAGAGCCATCGTCGTTTGAAAAGTGAAAATGTGCAAGTTGGGTAGTTTGACCTAAATTCCTTCGGCACATACCATAATGCGGTTTGTAGATCACTTTTCTATATTTTCCCAGTAAATTAATTTATCCCAACCACACTCCATCAACCTAAATGACAAACCTTCACTCTGGTGTCTCTACTGGTCCTTCAGAGCCTCCTCCAGAGCAGTCACCACCACGCTCGGCTCAGGGAACTTCTGCTTACGAGGGGGACCCTTCTTTATTCCCGTCCAAAGGGTAATTTCTGTTTGCAAAACAATTTAAAAATGCCTGTGTCAATCGGAAACTGGGAGCAAGATTTGCAGCCCCATGTATGTTGTGTGCATCTGTGAAATTGTGTTATTTTTAACAATGGGTCACATTTTGTACAAGGGAGATGAATGCATGAATATTTGTATAGCCAGTCAAAAAAAAAGAGACATGCAACAGTCCCCTGCCGCCTCCTATGAAGATCAGATTTACAGTTTGTAAATATGGAAAATAAACAATTGAAGGGGGGGGGGCGTAGAACAGCTATAGAGTAGTAAATGTACAATGACAAATACAGCAACAGGATGGAACACCCACCTCCAATAAATGCGGCAAGGAAATTAGGAATTAGAAAATGACCCCACACTAAACAAAGGTAGACAAGGGATAGCCACTTTAGAGCTTCATATTAGTAGATTCCAGTTTGAATTTAGTGGAGCATCATGAGGCAAGCCAGCCTTTATTGTTAAGCTTGTGCATTCATTGGTGATCCCCACAATTGCTGCAAAATCCACCCAAAACACTACCAAATACTCCTCTGCTCACCTTTGCCCTCTTCCACCAGAGTGATCTCAAAGCTGTTCCTTCGTGGCTTCTCGGGGTTCAGGACCACCGCCAGGTCCGGGCGAGCAGCCAGGAGGGCCGTTTTCACCCCCTCGGCGTTACGCCCATAGACACGTCAGCTCTTGCTGAAAGGATTGACAAGAGATCACTAGGTACAGCCAAGTGCAATTTCTACTGATTTGGTTGAAGTAGTGATGACCTTATGAAGTCGTATAACCAGTAAATCAATCAGTTTAGAGCAGGGGTGTCAAACTAATTTTAGCCCAATTAGATGCTTTTTCGGGTTAATAAAGTTGGAATCTAGCATTTGAAATTACATCTTTTTTTCCCCAACTTGCTCTCACATCTACTCTCTCTGCTCCTACATTTTATGAACAACATTGACTAATTTATTACAGACCTAAACTAATCTGCCATTAATTCATTAATCAATCTATGCTACTTGCACACATATAGGAGTCTGAATGTGAATATTCAAATCAGAATTTTTTTTTATTATTTCCCCCCCAAATCCAGATTGGACCACGGGCCAGATTGGACCCCTCTGTGGAGTCCCGTCCGCGGACCGTATATTCCACTTCACCCAAGAACTCACCAGTGTTCAATAAGCACTCTGGGACCTCCAGATCCGTTCTCCTCCACTTCTTCCTTCTCCTTTTTCCCTTCCACGGACACTTTCTCCTCCACTTGTTCCACATCTGCCTTGCGCTTCATCCCACGGCGACCTAACACATTAAACAGAATAATAACACATTTCCAAACACATTCAACAGAATCATAACACATTAAAGCTACAGTCATTTAAATACATGTCTATATGAGGTAACACAAAGGTGATTGAGCCTATGACCCACTGATGAAAGCCCTTGCATTTGAAGTATTTGAGTGAACCTGGGGAAGGATCATTAACGTGAGCCCCGGCGGCAGCAGTAGCGAGCCCCGGCTGGTCACACAAAACACCACCGAGGGGACTGGCAGCCGGCTGGAGGAAACGCAGCATTTTTTTTTTTTACAGTCTCTGTACGCGTTGCAAGTAAACATTTACTATGGCTGAACAAACACAGAAAGTATCGTTGACTACCAACGATGAAACACAGAAAACAAGTGCAAATCCAAAGAAAAACAAACAAATTTGCTGTTGAGGTGAAGACAACTGACTGACGTCACACAGGCGCCACTGTTTGGAACTCTGGGAAGTGTAGTCTCGTGTAAAAACACCTGCAATTCAACTACCGCCATAGGTGCCACTAAAAACAACGAAGCGGAAATCTTCGAGATTGGCACTTCAAAGGTACAATCCATAATTCCTGGCGCTAGGGGTCTCTCAGTCAAAACAATAACAAAAGATGGCGGAGTTTGACGATGTTGTAGTAGCGCGGGATCATGGGAGTTGTAGTCTTTATTTGTCACACGTGCGCTTTACAGGGACCGCTTCTGCGACAGAATGCGCAGCAAAAGGCAATAAAAAAAATCGTGTTCCATCAAACAATAGTTAGTAGAGTAATAGTACAAACAATAGTGGAGGAGAAAAATATTTTTGGGAAAAAAAAAAAGTTACATCGAGTAACATCCGGTGTTGCAAGTTGTAGCAGCAGAGGGGGTAAAGAGGTCGGACGCCATGACAGGCGACCTAATGAAACGGTCCGTTACCAACATTAAAATGAGGGATTTCTCTGGGTTTGAAAATTGTTTCAAAACATTTGGGATCATGTAAAGGACACAACTCAACAAAATATATAACATGGGTCGAGTGGTTTTTTGAAATTTTAATGCGGAACCTTTAATGCGGTACCTTTAAACAGAATCATAACACACTTCCCAACACACTAAACACAACAGGGATGACGTGGACACCGAGCGCTCGAACGACGCATAAAAGACACAAAAACACGACGCATACTGGGTATTTAATCCCGTTTCGCGTCGTAACCACCATGCACTTTGATTCAATTCAATTTGTGCATTGTATGCAGACCTACTTGTTTTGGACGCCATGCTGGAAAACAAGCCTTTGGCGGCTTCTGCTTCGTCTTCTTCTTCTTCTTCTTCTTTCTTCTTTGGCGCGAAACAAAGCAGCTCGTATGCCCCTTAGCGCCCCCACTGGACTGGAGTGTGCAGCAGTAGGGGTTTTTGCAGCAATAAAAGAATAAATAGATAAATACAGTCTTTCAACGAGACTAGTTTCTTCCAGAGAGTTGATATCCTATGACAATATATATTTTTTGATGATTTCCCCAAGAATAAACTCAAATTAAATGTCAGTGTATTTTTCTTCCCTCAATTCTTTGCCCAATATTGAAGTTTACTGTGTCTGGTTCATGTATAATTTAGACCTGTATGACCTATTCCTAGAGAGTTATGATGTTTTATTCCCGTTGATTTAAAACAACTAATATCTTGTTTTTATTTGTACTTGTCACAATAGACACAAGATTAAATAACTCAGCTTTTGAAATGCTATAAGGTGTATTTCCCCAATTTCACTATTAAAGGTGCAGTGTGTAGAGTTGAGTGGCATCTAGCGGAACGGACTTGGCAGAAATGGAATATAATATTCATAACTATGTTTAGTGTATAATCCCATGAAATTAAGAATCGCTGTGTTTTCATTACCTTAGAAAGAGCCGTTGACAATCTGCAACCTCACCGCTAGATGCTGCTAAATTCTACACACTGCCTCTTTAACATCTGATACAAACTGCTCGATGCATTGCATTACAGCTTACAGTCATTTGCAATATGATATCCAAAATAAAATGAAATAAAATAAAATAAGATGAAATAAAATAAAATAAAATAAAATAAAATAAAATAAAATCCAACCATATTGTAATTCATTAGTTTCACTGGCCAAAGACACACTGTGCCTGCCTGCATTAGTAGCACCTATGTCTGCATTCCATATAGCACGTTCAACGTTGAGCCTTTGCAGCCCGGATGGGTTAACACGCTGCTAAACCTTAGACACACATTTTAAGCGCACTCCCCTTCTGACAGACGATCTGGCTTAAATCCCGAGGTGCGGGAGAGACAGATGCAGCTCCGCTGTGGAGGCCTGTGTTGTTTCACAAGATTTTCAGACTCTTTGCACAATCTTATGGTCGACACTTGTGAAGGATTGCTGACTGAATGCACCCAAAATAACCACAGAGGTGTTCGAACACCCCAGATGGACAGCAACAGATGGATATGTTTAATACTCCACTGCAAATTTGAGAGCAAACATGTTACGTCAAATAAGCAACGAGGCTCCCTGCGCGGCCTCAACTCTACTCTCCATCCATTGTCGACCCGGCAGTCGCATTTCCATGACTTGGAGCAAATACTTGGCGGGTGTTTTACAACGTGCCGACAGACACGGGGTATAGCCTACAGGACAGAATAAGGCAATAGGACTGACTCACAAGTCTTTAGTGAGTCAGTGTTCTGTTTTGCTCATTAGCGGCTTAAAGCCCACACTGATTTGTACTGCAGCGAGATAGTCCATGTCAGTTTGTTTTTCTTGTCAAAATGCAACTAAATTGGCCTACATGCGCATGCACATCAACTCATACGCATGCACGTACGCCACTGTCCGCTTTGGAGCAGCTGCCATTCGGTCTAAGCAGCCTGTCTTTTATTTTTAGCTGTGAGCAAAACTCTTAAGGGTTGCACAGACCACCAGACAGATGTCCGCTCCACAGACCCCCTCAATCCCCCCCACGACCCGCGGCTCCCTCGTTTCCTCCGTGTGTGACGCACAAGCGGATGGGCGATGCTCCCTTCTGCCTCCTACATAGCCCGACGCTCGTGCACCGCATGCGTGGAAACACACACACACACGAGCCGAGCCGAGCCGAGACGAGCCGCATGCGGGTCCTCATGAAAACTCATTGATAAATAACGGATCACACTTGGGTGCTTGTGTGTGTCCGTGTGCAAGTGATGATGATGACCTGAGATGTGCGAAAGATCTTGGGCTCTCTCTTCTGTCGCACTCTTCCTCACATGTCCCTTTCTCTCGCCACTTCCAGTGCAGAGTTTGGCATATACACTGAACACAATCAGAAGGACTCACGGCCCATGACACAAAGGACATCGCAACTTCCGTCCATGACCTTTTGGTAGAATTTTATTTACACGTTCTTTGGGCTAAATTGTTGCCCAATGACATACACACTCACATGGCGTGGAGGCTTC
>OMKR01086398.1:0-13914 GCA_900302355.1 Cyttopsis rosea
TTTGTATTTATTTAAATACCTTAATTAATTTATAATTTTCTTTTTTTGTATGTTTAATGTACATAGTTTTGCGTTCTAATATTTATTCTTCAATTTTACTTTACATTTTAACATTCTTTACTGTCCTGTGAGTACAAGGAGTTGAAAACCAGAGTCAAATTCCTTGAATGTGTAAGCTACTCACTAAATAAAAGAATACTGTTCTGGCTTTCAACGTGATAAGCTGTGAATGGATGCCAAGATCTCTCTGAGGATGATTCTCCCATAGTGCCAACTCTGTTTGCCACGCACAGGTGTCTGGAGTCTGTTGGAAATGGTTTCTGATATATTTTAATTCAGAACCTGTCAGAATCTGTCCAGTGTAGCCAACTGATTTTCTGAGTTTCAATCTCAATTATGTTCTTGGCTCACTTTTGGGTGGGGGGGCAATACTGAGAAAATACCAATCTGTCCCCCCCAATAATATACAGTAGAAAACATGTTAAATATGTCCTCCTTTTATGAACACTGGCTGTCAATGGATATGTCTCTTGTTATTTCATATAGATTTTCAATTTATTTCCATTTGTTAAGGAAAACATAAGTGTGCGGTCCCCCCCGTCGAGGTGTGTTTCCTCCCTCGCCTCCGACCCAGTTCAAACGGTGAAGGTTCACAAAAAAATGTCTGTTTTCTGTCCCAACAAGTACACTTTCACTGCAATTTAATTTAGCCTTAAAACCATTATATCTTAAATCCATCCCCCCATTATAGCAGGGAAAACACATTCTGACAGCTGAGAATATTCTCAGCTGTATGTTACTGTCAGATACTGTTCCCATGTGTTCAATGTGGGCACCCGCTCGCCGTGATCGTACAGTGGCTAGTACGATGCGTTTTGGCCGCAGCAACCCTGGTTTGAATCCAGACCAAAATAACCAAGAGTACTTAAAGGACTTTTTCATGAAAGAAGTTGACACATTTAGCATGACATATCTCAGACAGAGGATACAGCATCACACTGCTGTTTTAAGGAACAGTATATAGTATTGTGGCGTCCCGGGGGGTCCTGGGACTACAGCATCCCCTGGGGCGGAGGGGAAGCTCCTCACGGTATAAATGGGACCTAAGGGGAGGAGCTAGGTGTCTCGGAATTGATGTCGAACTAGACACACCTGTTCTATGCGCTGTGGCTGTTGTCGAATAAAGTTGAGTTCCAGTCGATCCTGCTTACGTCTCTCCTTCAGGAACCGAAACGCTACATTGGTGTCTGGAGGAGAATGGCGTCAATGCTGGAGGACATTGATGGGCTCATCGCCGCGGTCCGAGAGACACTTTCACCGCGGGAGCCTGCCACGAGGCGCTTCAAAGTGTCCGCTGCCAGCCCGCCGGACGGGGCCAGCGCCCCACGGCCGGCCACGAAAGAGTCCCGACCGGCAGAGCATCTGGTCAGCCAGATGTTCTGCCATTTTGGGGCACCAGAGGAGCTCCACAGCGACCAGTGGCGGAACTTTGAGGCCGCAGTCTTTGGTGAAGTCTGCCGGCGGCTTGGGATCAAGAAAACCAGCACGACACCTCTCCACCCCCAGAGTGATGGGCTGGTGGAGAGGTTCAACCGGGCCCTGGCTACCCAGTTGGCCATTTTGACCAGCCGCTGGCAGAAGGACTGGGACCTCCATCTGCCTCTGGTCCTATGTGCATATCGGATGTCAGTGCAGGACTCCTCCCAGTGCACGCCCGCTGCTCTTATGCTCGGGCGTGAGCTGAGGACTCCGGTGGATCTGGTCTTCGGGCTCCCCCCCGGAGCCGGAGGTCAGAAGCAAGTCTGGGCGTGACGACCTCCAGCACCTGAAGGAACCGCTCTGGGAGGTGCATGGGGTGGCGAGGGAGGCCCAGGGAGATGCCGGGGCCTGACAAAAGAGGGCGTACGACTGGTGCCGCGGAGAGGACTTCGCAGCCAGGACCCAGATGTGGGTGTACTGCCCGGAGCGCAAGAGAGGCCTGTCCCCGAAACTGGCCAGTCAGTGGGTCGGTCCCTGCCCAGTGCTGGGTCGACTCATTGACATGGTCTACCGGGTCAGACTGAGTGGTTGCCCTACACCGGGACCGGCTTGCCCCGTACCACCACCCGGCCGAGGACGTAGGGGGGCCGGGTACGAGGCCCAAGGTGCCACCTCCCCTGCCCCTGCCATGGGCACCAAGGGGACGCCGCCCCACTCGGGGGGCCGACCACCGTTTGCCCGGCCATGGATCGGCCCAGGAGGGAGCTGCAGTTGCCCCAGCGGCTCCGGGACTTTTTGTCAAGGTCCTGGGTCGCTGGGGACAGCGACCGCTTGAGAGGGGGCAGTGTGGCGTCCCGGGGGGTCCTGGGACTACAGCCCCCAGCATCCCCTGGGACGGATGGGGAGGAGTCTAGACTCCTTTCTAGACTTCTAGACTCCTCATGGTATAAATGGGACCTAAGGGGAGGGGCTAGGGGTCTCAGAGTTGATGTTGAACTAGACACACCTGTTCTATGAGCTATGGCTGTTGCCGAATAAAGTTGAGTTCCAGTCGATCCTGCTTACGTCTCAGTTAGTGTTAACTACCAATAATGATGATAAACCTTGCAAGCATAGTTCCTCAAAATGGTTTTGACAATAAACCATTCTATACTAGATAGATATAGATACTTTAGCTGTAACACAATAGGCAAAATAATAATAAAGCAATAAAGCAACACAAAATAGGCAATATATGGAAAATTAACAAAAAATAGTACATGTAGGATATTGTATTAATTGTATACATTATAAAGGAAGCGCAACCTTGTCAGGAATTGGAAGAGATGAAAAGGGCCGTCATGCGCATCGTGTAGTGCACAATGTAGTGTGTGTGCCTGCGTGTGTGCGTCTTCGTGTCTGCGTGTATGTGTAATTTCATAATACGGCCACCAGGTGGCAATATTTCACAAATAACTTCAAGTATGCTCCAAACTCCAATCTTTCCAAATGAAACGTCCTAATTGATCATAGACGCACCATCTGCACCGTTTGCCAGTTGCTCAAAAAAAGTTCAGTTAAAAGGACAAACACTGGAATATCGCACAATAGAATATTTTGTTAGAAATTAACTTGAGTAAACATGAAAGGCGCTGAATTTCAAAACGGTCTTTTTAAATCGAATTGAATGGGGATGAAAAATCTGATATATACACAGTGCAAGCGTCATTTTCTGTAAATCAGGCATCACTTCTTCAAGGGATTTCTTAATTTGATATATAAATTGTCCAATGTCCAAATTTTCAAGAAATGCATTCCAAACGAAAACGTGGCCGTTTTGAATGGAATTCTGGGACTCAAACTGCAGTCCACCAAATGCAGACAATCTTGTTGATTACCACTTTAAAATGACATTTCATGCCTCAAATGTTATTTCCTCTCCTTTCGAGATTTGTCCCATAAAATGGCCGATTGTCCCTCTCCGTCCCCACTCTAATCGCACTAACAGCCCAAAAAAATCATGGTTGGACACATTGTATTAACACCCGGCCAATGAATCTATTTATTCACCAGCAAACGTTTATATAGGCCAGTGTGACTGCACATTAATGCTGTTATTTTTGTCGTTATTTTTCAGATTCGGTGACATGGGTTATGCGAAACGCTCACAAAATGGACACTGTAGTTCTGACGACAATGCCATGCCCTCTCCCCAATACAAAAGCCTCCTTTCATGGAAAGAGATGGAAGCAATTTTGTGATGAAAAAAAAAGGAATATGTATTGCGGCCATTTGGGGGTCAGATCCACTCGGTCAGTGTTTTGTCCAGATGTCGTCTCTGGCAATCAACTCGTGGTAAACGACTTCAAGCGCTGAATTAATGTCACTCTCCTCAGCGAATACAGAACGGCCCCTTGAAATATTCAATTAGAATGGCTCGTAAGAGTAATTAAGAGACTAAAACAAACAAATAAAGATCAGCTTGGAAAGAAACTCAGAGGACGTTATATCAAACAGGAAAACGGGTAAATTTAGACTTCTAGACTTTTCGATCTTTATTTTACTTATTTTAGGACTGGCTTCACTTTATACTCGCAGCGGGCTGTACAAAAACAAAATCAAAAAACAAATTCTACTACCAGATTCCAAGCACCATTGCTTCTCGGTTTAGTGGGAGATGAATGGTGATTGTCCAGACAACGTTTCAGTGTTTAAAACCTCCGTGAAATGCAATCGAGGATTTCGATTGCTTCTGTAAATGGAGTGTTTTAGACTTTTTTTTCCTCATTTTGTTTTCCCTAACCACCCAAAAAAATCGATAATGGACGAGTAATGCTGGCCACATTTATTGGTGCTAATAAGGGCAGTTACAGTGCAGACTGGTTGGAGCAGCCAGAGCTCTATAATATTTGTTTTGCACTTTCGTCAAGACTAGACAGTCTGAATAAGATTAGCGATGCAATGTTATTTATTCACCTAGAATCCAAATCTGAATCAGTTTTAGGTTTGGTGCGTTTCTTAAAAAACAAAAGCAAAAAAAACCTGAAGTAAAAATAAAAATACAATCAAAATTAAAGCTGCAAGCAGGGAAGATCAGGCCCTCACATCTTCGTGCATGTCGGGGGTGCTGGCGAGATGCCAGTTATGGCAGTTGTGCACTTTCGCGACCATCGCGAGGAAGATGTTATTTCCTGCGTGGAAACACAAGGCTTACCAGTAGGTGGTGCTATGACTATAACTCAATATTGGGACATAATATGTCTTCAGGCCGGGACTCTTGTCAAACATGTGAAGTTTGGGGCAGATTGGACCATGTATAGTGAAGTTACAAACCACTTCCTGTTTCGTGGCAACCACTTCCTGTTTCGTGGCGAAAGAAACATGGAAATTCGATGCCTCACCACACCCAAGCCGTTCGACGAAAACTCAAGCTTTTAACAACTTTTCATCGTTAAGGTCTTTCATAGAAGCTGACCAAGTTTGAGGTGGATCTGATTAACTTCCTAGGAGGAGTTCACGAAAGTATGGAGACTGAAAATGTCCAAAAAGTCACTAAAATGTCACATTAAATTAAATATGGACGACCTCCTGTTGGGTTTAGGTCAAGGCACCAAGAGGCTTTTTTTTTAAGTGTTGGGATATTACTTTTAAAATTTGTAGGGGGCACTATCTAGCCATTTTGCCACGCCCATGCGCAAGATCCATAGAATATAAAAATATTCACCACTTCTGATGCATATGCAAAGTTTCGCAACTTTTCGAGCATCTTTAGCCCCTCAAAAATGTGATTCTTTCCGCACAAGAATAATAATAATAATCCCTTGCATTACAATAGGGCCTTCGCACCACTTGGTGCTTGGGCCCTAATAATAATTCCTTGGATTTGGTGGTTGTCACTTATCTGTACGTCTGTCCAAATCTAGTTTTTGCGCTCAGAGGGCTTGCATAAGCTATTACATATTTAAGACAAACAAGGTTTGGGTTTAGTATTTGTATTTGGTAGTTAGTAGTAGTAGTATTAGTAGTATTTTGTATCTGAGAGGATGAATCACAAGACCACCAACACCCTCCCTCACAAGACCAAAGGATCCACTCAAAGTCCGGCCACGCCTGAAAGCTAACGGAAGCGCTGAGCTTTAATTGGAGAT
Source organism: Cyttopsis rosea (assembly GCA_900302355.1). NCBI lineage: Eukaryota > Metazoa > Chordata > Actinopteri > Zeiformes > Parazenidae > Cyttopsis > Cyttopsis rosea. The sequence continues at coordinate 5,607 of OMKR01086398.1, forward strand.
TTTTTTTATAATACAAACAATTGTGCCAAATGCATCTCGTCGCAGACTGAAGATGTTATTCAACCCCGCCGGCGTCACCAATCACGCTGTCCACTTTTACTCCTGTGAAAAATCGGCCGATGAATAGGCGCTTCAGATCGGCATTTAGCAAACGAAATGCATCTTGCATGGTGGATCTGCGTTGCTTGATCAACAAAATGGCAACATTGATCCCAGAGGTGGCTCACGGCCCTCATGAAGGTCCCATGCTCTCTTGGCGTGTGAGACAGTCTGTTCTGGCGGTAATCGCCTGTGAAAAAACAAGTTAGCGATGCTTAGCGATGGCCCGATAGCATGCCACCAAAGACTAAAAAATACCCTACCATAGGAAATTAGCTATCTTTTAGGGGGGTGAAGGGGGGGCATTAACTTGTTTTTTTGGATGTTATTTTTGTGTGCTCCGGCACTCATATTTATGAATTTCCCCAGTTTTACGTCTGTTTGGTTCCGTAATGCTTGGATATGTGGACGTGTTACAGTACGGGCAATGTCACGAGGCGCGCCTTAATTGCTGTTGACCTTTGATGTACAGTGTGTCATTTTGTTCGACGTATCAGCGTTTTTTCCATTCCAGGTCTCATTTATACCTAAATACATTATTATCAATCCATCATTATCGGTAATTCCAATTTAAATCTGTAAACTATTGCTTTACCCACTGTGGCAAGTATCGGGGCAACCATTGGACTGTAGGGTTGCCACCTACTGTTTTACTTGACATGTCTCTAAGAGGTGCAGGGTTTTGCAGTCCATTACGTGTAATTGAAATTAAGAAAAATAAATAGATCTCTGAACACAGGGTTTATGCACCATCTCTGTATCAAATGCCCTCTCATAATCTTGATTACCGGGGGTTTGGCTATGGTGGCCGAAAGCCTCAGTGGCCCCCGCAGCTCACCAATGGAAGTTTGAATTCTATGGGAGTCATTCTCTCCATTGGAAATTGGATTAACGTTTGAGCTAACATTTGTGTTTCACTTGTTTAGCGAGACTCTACATGCTCTCTGAGGGGAGGCAAAAAAGAGTGGATAGTGGAAAATTTTGCAGTGTAATTCGCTCTGGCCGAAGCACAAAACGTCCCATCCAACACATTTGAACAAATGAATGGGCAGGATTGAAGTTGATGATTTGCCTCGCTAACCATTATGGTTTCTCAGTGAGCCAAGGTTGTTTGCTAGCTTGCATGAGCTGTTGCACTGCTCTTCGCCATGAGCTGTTATCATGAAAGCTCAAATGCCTTGAAAGCCAGCAAAAATATATGTAAAACTACAATCTACAGTATCATGTATTCAATTTTGCTACCGATCCTTCCTTTATGAAACGCATCTCAAAATCTTGTGTTGGAGAGAATTTAGAATATATAAACCTCTTAGCATTGAACATAAAAAACAATTGGTACAACAGATGTACGTTAGAACCCAAAATTTCAGCTTGCGATAAATCAAACGCTGTGATACAGTTCACAGGGCACATTATTCATGTTGGGCAGAATGCGGGCCGGAGGGCAGGGAGCGCGGCAGGGGGACGGTTTGGAAACAGGGCCGTTTGGTGCCGTCAGATGCGCTCTCTTTCCTCGGGTCGGTCATCCACATCGATTAAGCGAAACCAATCGTCGCAGCGGCATGCAAAATTTGAGGCTGCTACTTTCATCTGGGCCGCTCAACGGAGCTCTTTCTCTTTGACATTTTCAAAGATGGCCCTGATCTAACCGATTAACGCAAGACAACCGACCGGTCTATCACATGCTAGGAGGAGGAGGTGCGGGGGTTTTGCAGGAACTCCCATGGCGGATAGCATCATGGGGGATCCAATTGATGTGCGTCAAAGCCTTTCCACAGTGCTTTTTTACACTACTTTGTGGCCTTTTTTCATTTTGATTCTTTAGCGTTCTTTGCATTTGAGAGTATGTTTTGAGTCTGTGAAATCTTGGTAATGTGTAATTTTCAAGGGGGCTAACCTCCATGCCAGAAAATGGAATTGAAAGTTGCTGCTTTTTGAGCGCTAAGGCTTTTTTAAGGCGTCAATTGTTTCATCCGTCTGTCAATTGTAAATTATTCTTCAACTAAACGTAGTTCACTGCAACCAGGCCTGTGTGCCTGTGTTCATGGGCCTTGCATCACTACAACATATGAAGTGTACACCCTACACATGAAAACAACAACTTTGTGTTATCTCTTTATCAGACACCTTTCTATTTGGATCTAAATCCTCTGGGTATTTGTTGATAAAAATTTTAAGCGCATGCCTGTCAAATGAAGGTCTTTACACCTGGACGATAATCTTGCTAATGCTCTTGTGTTGCCTTGTAGCCAGAAAGTATATTATATCTTTAAATGGAGATTCTTCAGTTCTGTTGTACAAATGTTGTCCAAAAAAAGGACAACCGTCACAGAAAAAGTAGTTTTGGAACTAAACAACGCCTCTACTCATTTGCCATGCAGTGCTTTAAGAAGCACGACGTTCAAGCCAAGTGTGAACATGAGCGAATGATTGTGGGATGCTCTTCACGATATGAACCCCAAGTGTGTGGTCATTGGGCAGTTTTGCAGACTCCATGTGTTATCCAGGTCTGCTCTGTAAAAATTCTGTGTCTGGTCAAAACAGGTTCTATACATGAACTGATAAATCTGTGGCGTTGTGTTGTTCTTCAAGTGGAAAGGGACCGAGCGGCTTGCAGGGAAGCTGCTTAGCCTTTTATCTGCACTGTCTGTGTGGGGCCCCGACATATATGAGAGAGAGAGAGAGAGAGAGAGAGAGAGAGAGAGAGAGAGAGCGCAAACCGCTCAGCATGAAAAAGGAAGGCTGACACACCCAGGGTCAGAGAGAGACTATGTTATCCGCTGTCCAATGCAACTTCACTGTTTCACATCTAATCTCAAGCTGTCCAAACTGAGACGGGTCAGCCGGGAGGAAGGGTTGGCCGGTTGGTGGCAACGGTGAGGCCAGTGACCTTCATTTCTGGCAAAGTGACGGTGCCTAACCTGATGCCATGAGTGCTGTGGATGGTTCTTACGCAAGCCACACTGGAAGGAATTTGATTAATAACAATTGATTCTTTATTGCCATTGCGCTGCAACTGCACTGGAGTATCTTACACAGACAATGAAAAGTGGATTTGTAACCACCTGATTGGCAAGAAAAGCCCATAATGTATTATAAGTAGAAATGGGAAAACTATAACTATACAAAAAAATGAATAAAGAAATATATAACATAGGGTAACAATGCCCAGATTCATACATTACATACATTTCATCCTAAAAACCGTGTTAACTCTACCACACCCTTGATCAAAATGCATCAAAATGGTGTAGTAGTAGTAGTAGGTGGAGTAGTAGCAGTAGTTAGGGTGACCAGATGCCAACAAACCAAATGTGGGACAAAGAGTATGTTTGTTTGGGACAATGTGGGACATGTTACCAATGCTTAGAGGCAGTCAAAACTTTTTGATATGATGTCTATCTAACATAAAAAATAAACATTTCTATTCTTCCCCTTAGCTCATAACTTCTCTCTGCTTTTCCCTTTGAAAGCCTCACATGTACTGTGTCGCTTTCACAATGTATTCTCCTAAATTTTAAAACTCAGCAAGCAGATTTTGAAAAAACCTCTGTGAGAATCGCCTTCCACCGGTTTCACCAATGATAAGTAGTTTCCTAGTCTTGGTTGTAGCTGCATTTGCTTTTCTTTCTGCTAGTTTCCATCATATTCCGCCAAAATCTGTGTAGTTTGTGACATTGTGGTGTCTCGCAGTGCTGTAAGAAGAAGAATCATTTATTGTCACACATTTAACACACACACACACACACACACACACACACACACACACACACACACACACACACGCAGGGAGTGGCGAACGATGATATATAGTCTCTGCCGTCCCAGCCGTCCCTCCTCCAGGGGCAGCGGGCAGCCCTCACTTCGTCGGCACCCGGGGACCAATTCCAGGTGGTAGATCCATGTCGTGGTCAGGGACAGGACAGGACAGTGTTCTGCATGTTTTTAGTCAGGGTCCTTATATATGTTGGAGGAGACCCATGCGAACACGGGGAGAACGTGCAAACTCCACACAGAAAGGCCCCTGATCAGGAGATAACCCACCGGAGCACGGTGCCAACAGCGCCCCAGGTGGGAATCTAACACCTTCTTGCTGTGAGGCAGCGGTGCAAGCACCGTGCCACCATGCCGCCAAGCCATAGCAAAGTCGGTGACAGGCTGACCTGCACTGTGACTAGGGCTGGGTATTGATACTCAATACTTTTAAGGTATCAACTGAAATAAACCAATACCAAGTAGTATCGAAACTTCTCCAGTCAAACAATACCTGCATTCAATCCTTTTTCTTTTCTTTTATTGCATTCGATCCTTTCTGAACAGTGAAAGAGGATTTCCTCGCTGTAATCATTCATCCTGTAGTGGCTATTTGTTTAAAATGACACTGCCCAAATACTTCATTGTACAGTTTGGTACAGTTATTTAATAAATATTTCAATAATTTGAACACTTTCAAAATGTCTTTGTGTAAAAATCATTTTACACACCTGAATGCTTCCATCCACATGATGGGTATCGAATTAAGTAGAAAAAAAAAGATATTGAATGAAGTACTCTATTGGTATCGGTATCTCTTTAAGGGTACTGGTATTGGTACTGGTATCATAATTTTTTAAATAATACCCAGCCCTTACTGTGACCCACATGTGCGCAGTTTGATTGACATCCAATGCAGCCCTGTGATGACAGCCTCCCGTGCTTTCTTCACAGCCATTGGATAAAAGACAGATTTTAAAATAACGTCTCTCCTGCAGTGGTTTGACTTTTGAGGCAATCAAAATGGGGGACACCGTCTCAATATGTGGGACACGGTACAAGGGATGAAAATGCTGTGCAGTACAACGTAAAGTAGGACGCCTGGTCACCCTAGCAGTAGTAGTGGCCACAATTATGGCTTTTCCACGCTCATGATTTGGAATCCAGATAGTTGCGAATTAAGTATTAAGAACGGCCTTTAAACCACACTTCAGTTGTTTTTCTGTGAAGCTTTTGGCGGTTGCCAGTTGAGTTTTGGTCAAGGTAATGTTCTGATGTGAGGAATTGCAGTTCGTACTTTACCTGGCAACCACTCACTCGATGTGACGCTTCTCAGCTGATAATCACCACAATTTATCCATTGGATGGATGAATCGTAATGCATCAATAAATAAAATAAAAACTATGATTTAACACAGTCAGCATACAGCCCGTTGCTATCTCGGTATGGGACACACAGGGATGAAATTGGAATTGACCTTTTCATCTGAACCTTCATAATAGACTTAGGCCCTGTCCACATGTATACAGATATTTTTGAAAACGTAGTGTTTTCTCTGCGTTTTGGCCTCCCGTCTACATCTGTATATGTGTGGACAGGGCCTAAAAGAAAATTTCCCAACAAAACTGTGACATCTCCTCGTCTCTGTCCGTCTATTTTCGCATTTTCTCATGGCTGACGTTCTTATTAAGGATCATATCGATGTCCGCTGGATTCAACACTGCTATTCATCTATCTGTCATCTATCCATCCAGCCACCATTGAAAAGCCCAGGGAGAGAGCGTGCACAGGTGGAAAGTGGTTTAGAGTGTGGACATGACAGTTTACACATCATAGACATTAATTCCTTTTGCTGCTGCTGATAAATGCCAGCAGTTTGTCACTATGGGCTCTGGTGATTTAGCGCCTATAACCGCTTCCAGCTGGAGTCGCATCTCTGGTCGCCATGCTAAGTATGTCACGCGGACGCCCTTAACCCGTCTCCAAGGAGAGCTGAAAGACCACCTGCTATTCCTCTCTTTCCTTATTATGCTCTTTTCTTCTGATATCCACTTCTCTTTGTTTAGAGAAACGCTGTTTTTATTTCAACAGCTTTCCTTGAAAAAGTTGATTTGATACAATTCCCAAATGCAAATTGGTCAAATATATTATATATTATCATTTTATTTCTAATTACCCACTGGTTGCTACCAGCTCCTCAAGAAGAGGTATTCCAGTCAAATCACAGTACAGAATAAAGGGAGAAAGAAAGATTTTGGCCAACTTTTTACTTTGTACGTGTCTTTTAATTGTTGTTGTGGAGACACCAAAGAGGGTTTCTATAGATATATGTGTGTATGTGTATGTATGTATGTTATATATTATATATTTCAGTATCAGCATAAAATATCTTCTCAATGGTCAGGTTGGAAAATTTTACCCAATTAAAATACCCTAAAATTATATGTAACCTGTATATTGTTTGACCTCAATATTCCATATTTTAGCCTCGCAGCTCCCTCGACCTAGGTTTGAATCTCTCCCCAGGTATCTGTCTGCAGGGAGTTGGGGTTGCATTTCCTCCGGGTGCTCCAATTTGACTCCCACCTTCAAAGATGACGCAGCCTGGGACAACCGGAGACTCTACAGGTGTGCATGTGTGAATATTTAGTTTTAATTGGGTGAGAAGAGCGTCCCTCAGTACGTTGAAAGGCTCAGCTGAACATAAGCAATTTATATATAAATACATTAAATGGTGCTTTTTAAAAGGCATTTTGCGGAACAGACTTGGCAGAAATGGAATCATCGTAGATTCTCCTACATGGAGGGGAGCATGGACGCCGCCGTGTTGCACCACTACGGACACGGAGGGGAATTCAGTTGGTTGCAATCTGCAACCTCACTAGTGGCCGCTAAATTCTACACACTGCACCTTTAAGACTATTTAAATCCATAAGATTGTCTGCATTGGGTGAATTACACACCCAGAATTCCATACAAAAACTGCAATGTTATTTATTTTCAACATTGGGGTTTTTGCCCCGACGGTCAATTTATTTTCTCGAAAGTATGGCGTCGTCTAATCAATTGATGATTGGGGTTTTTCTTGGTCATATATTTTTTCCTCCCACAGTGGTGTTTTTTTTTTGTGAATGTTCACCAATATTGACAGTTTTTATTTATTTATCAAATTCACCGTGGCTGCCTTTAACGTCTTTCTCCTGCCAACCCCGCCACCAATAATGGAAAATACATATACAGGAGCACAGACATAACACAAAAAATAGCTGTTTGTTGTATAAAGTGCCAGCTAAATAAATATGAGCCACATAAATATCAACATCTTTGACAAAGTCATTTTACGGATTACCACTTTAAATTACGCATACACAATCTCATTGTGTTATGTTCACAATTTGTAGACCTGAACACACTTTCACAAGTGCAAATGCAAAACTCTTACCGTTAGACGTTTGTGGTCCTCTAGTGAATGTTTAGAGCTTGTTCAATTGGACTGCAGGTGTATTAATGAAGAGGAGGAAATCTATTCACTTAAAATTTTCATAAGAACAACAAAAACAACATTAAAATAATTCTGTGTTTTGCACGTACCCTACACCAGCTCGGTTTCCCCCAATATGGTTGATACGTTGTAATAAATAAAAAAATTAGATAATGAATTATTATTATTATTATTATTATTATTATTATTATAAATATAGCTGCAGGCAGTAATACACAGGGTCCAGTTTAGTCGCAGCAATTCGTTCTCCTGACAAAGGTATATAATCAAATTAATTGTCAGTAATGGAATACACTCTTGGCATCTGGCATCTGGCTTTGACTATGAAGCATAACAATTATATTAAAGTATCATTCATGTTTAATTTGGGTTAATATTTAAGTATTAATCCAAATGTATGCTGGGATATGCAGGTAAATATAGACGTAGAGGCGTAGTTCTCACTCTGATCTCTATTTAAACTCAGAACTGTTTTTAGTGTTTTTAGTATGATATAATTTTCCACCCAAATACAATAAAACTACAAACTATGTGTAAAGCCCCTTTTCCACAGCCTCCACAGCTTTCCACGCCTTTATTTAGCATCATCGCTCTGTGTAAAAGGTACGGACACGGAATAGGGGCAGAGTTGACTCGCCTCTGTTCAGGCAGTGGCGGTAGTAACAGAGGCGAAACGGGTCCGATACGCCATCTGTGTAAAAGTGATAGCTGCAAGCCGGGACAGGGGAGTGACCTTCTGATGACCACGTTTTTCATTGGGCGGAGGAAAAAAAACAAAAAAAAAACCATTCGGGAGCTGCGCCTTTCATAGCGCTGCAGATATTCCTCTAAAATTCAAATTCAAATTTATATTCTTTATTATTTTTATTTTATTTTATTTTATTTTATTTTATTTTATTTTATTTTATTTTATTTTATTTTATTTATTTTTATTATTATTATAATCATAAAAT
>OMKR01086399.1:0-14645 GCA_900302355.1 Cyttopsis rosea
GGGGGGGGGGTGTGAATGAGTACCATTGCTGTGCAGTGAGAGGCGGTGCTAAAAATACCTATTGACACATGGACTCCAACTCACAAACAGGGTCACAGAACACACCGGCCAATGGGTGGAGGGGAATAATTCAAGCAGCAGCACACACAGAAACACACTGTCGTCGACAAAAAACACACATTGTCTCAAAACACACACACACACACACACACACACACACACACATTCCTGTATGGGCACCAAAGCGAGGTCCGGGTAATTTCACCAGGAAGTGAGGACCGCCATTTCTGCTACACTTTACAGACAAATGCATTCTACATTTTAACACTATGGGCACCAGAGAGCAACAAGTGTGGGCATGTATGCAGGTAATGTACACAGACCGATTTTTTCAAAAATTTTCTCATTTTACCACATTTCTGAGGACATCTCTGAAACTTTGAGAGAAGCCTATAAACAGCCTCTGGAGGTGAAAATAAAGTGAGGAGCGGCCTAAATGTCCTCACTTTGTAAAAAGGTCCTCACTCGAAAGTTAAAAACGCACGTCCTCACAAAGATAGCCATGCAAACACACATCATGAGATCATCCGGGGGGATTGATGTGGTGGGGGGACGGTTTGCCACACCTTGATCCCATGGCGGCGCTTTGGTATCCTTTCATAGTTCTTCTTCAAAGAGCCGTCGGTTTTAAAATATGGGTGTGGCGCGCTCACCTGGGTATAAGCTCCACCAGTAATTGCAGCTAACGGCACTAACTTCGTATCCCTTTCCAAAAAACGTCCACTTCCACTGTGAACGTCCTCCACTTCTCACGGACACAGAGATTTCACAGGGGGTGAAAGCCGATTTCCTCGAGGAATCTGTGGCATCTGTGTCTGCATGTCGTCGAAATGCCACCTCACATTGTTCCACTTTTGGTGCATAACTTGCTGCAACCGGAGGTACACGAGTCATCTTTTGAAGAAATTGTACTTTTCTGAGTAGAGTTTAGAAGCAAGCAATTTTTAATTAAGTAATTAGCTTTTAACTTTTTTTGCAGTTTTTTTTCTGTGTTTAAAGAAATATGGCTTTTCTTTTTAGTTTGATCACTAAAAAAACTTGGTAAATATATCAAAACAGATTTGGCGTAACTGTTCAATTCATCTCAATCATTTACAAGTGTTTACTTTTACTTACTTATACTTGGATTCATATCCTACGTCACAGTGCTTTTCCTGGAGCGCTCAATGCACCCCTGGCTTTAGCTTCAACTTTTTCCTTCTCTCTCGCTGTTCACATCGTCCTTTGAGGGGTGGAGGTGGGGGATGTAGCTGGTGGAGGTGGAAACTTGTTGGAAACTAACTTGAGAAGAAGTGGAGACCCTCCAACCTGCTGCTTTGGGGCCTGGAAGCCCCCCCACAGTGCCGCTTGAAACACCAGGATGCAGTCTCACAGACAACTGCCAAGGCTGTAAATCAATGTGTGTGTGTGTGTGTTTGTGTGTGTGTGTGTATGTGTGTGTGTGTGTGTGTGGACATGCGTGTTTGCGTGCCTGCATGTGTGTGTGTTTGTGTGTTTATGTGTGCGTGTGTCTGTGCGTATGTGTATACATCTTTGTGCATTTGTGGATTTATTTCTCTGTGTGTGTGCATGTGTGTGGGGTGTTATGCATTTGTTACTGTGTGTACCTGCGTGTGTGTGTGTATGTGCATGTGTGTGTGTCCGTCCGAAAATGCTCTGGTAACATGCATTTGTCAGCTGAGATACAAACACTGTTAGGTTGTGACTTTCTGCACGCTTGAGAGCGTGAGAGAGAGAGAGAAAAGTGACCAGCGCTATGCACACTCTCAGTAGTTTGTGACCCACCTCTACTAAGGTGATAAAAGTGAACATGGGTGTGATATCAAGTAACACATTCTGCACACACACACTATAAACACCACAAATGAGAAGCCTGAGTACAATCAATGGGCGGCACCTGACCATTAACGTATAATAAACCCACATCATTCATGTTGATGCCGCCTTTGATAGCCGTCTAGTGACACGCCAGCTGAGATGGAGAACAGGAATGAGCTCTAATGACACTCTCTGGCTGTTTTCCCAATTCATACACATCAATTCCCTTTACACACCTGTGATAATTGTGCTTTTCCATTGTCCTCAAAAAGCTTTATCCACTCTTTTAGCATGTGTTTTAATTCCCATGGGTATGTGTCTACGTTGGTGCATATGTGTGTGTGTCTATGTGTGTGTGTGTGTGTGTCTGTGTCTGTGTTTTGGGGGGCGGGGGTCCCAAAGCTCTACCGAGGGGATTGTATAAAGCACACTAATGATTTCTTGGGGTCTGCTTGGCGTACTGGCTTCTCATATGCAACTAATTCATTCCCAGCGGGTCTTACCCACATGTGAGCAGGGGTCACTAGTAGAGCAGCACTGGGGGGCGAGCTAGGGAGAGGGAGACACTAAAAGTCCTCGCAAGAACCTGATTACATCATGAGAAAATCACTTGTGACTGTTTCCAAGAAGTAAATTCAAACCACATGGGCATTATTGGCATGACCAACGCTGTCAGTAAAGATATTTGACACATCAGAATTAAATTAACAGATTTTAAATTGATGGTGTTGTGCACCAGTAAATCTGGGGTCTTTGTCTGGCTCTAATTACTGCCATACAGGTCGCCGGGCCGCAAGATATTGAAAGCTCTACCCTGAGACATTAGAAAGCTCATGGCTCCAGCTGTCAATTGGTGAAAACAAATCCAAATGATTTCTCTTTTTCTTTCGCCCCATCTCTGTTTATCTAGTCAACAAAAGCAAGTGAATTAAATCCAAATTATGCAAGTTGAAGGCCTTCCAGCCACTTCCATAAACAAGAACCAGTCCCTGGGAATGATTACCATCATACACTCTTCAGACTGAGCAGGTTACAGCACATTATGAATTTCTGAAGTAGCTGTGTTGACTGACGAGAAGAACGGAGAGACTCGAGAAGGTAAAGTGTGCAGCAAATGATGTCACTGGGAGAAAGTCCAAGAAAGCAGAAGTCCAAGTTCCCTGGCGACGGTGAGATATTACATCCTCTCTCAAATAGGATATGCATTTCAAGGATGCGCTGTGCAATCCCAACTGCTGAGGCAATGTCTATGGATATCATTTAATTTGAAACTGGAAGAAGCAATAACATATTCCATATGCTTTAGAGACTATAGACTTCAGAATGACTCATTCTGCATCCATCTTGCATCTTAATGTTTTATGCTAAATGTGCACTGTAGGGGAATCTACGAGAAGATGCTCTTGCTTGGAGCAGTTTTGTACTGTTAAAAGCCATTATTGGCTGGAATTTGATTGACAGCAAATGTGTAAACAAGCTCATTAACAAAGCAATAACAAGATTACAAATTCTGCGACTGTACATTATTTGTCTCCATCGTCCTCTTGTGGGAAACCAGGATATTGCGCAGGCAAATAACTACAACCAAATTAAATTCAGGGCATTCCCAACTTTTTCCGTATTCACAATTCAGTATTCAATGGTCTACTGTCTCGCTAAAATCTAGGTACAAAGATGAATTACACCTTGAAAATGTCTTGAAATTTAACCAATTGACCAAGCAAAGTATTTCCGGGCAGATTTTAGAACAGTGCACTCCCAAGTTCATTCAGCCTAATTACTGAATAATTGTCTCTGCCACACACAAAAACAAATCCCGAAAATATTCAGAAAATAAAGAGAAGTCATAATTCATATAGCTGGTTCACTCATCAACCCATTATTAATCCACTTGAATTTGATCCAGATCCTTAATTGCCAGAGCCTAAAAAAAACGTATCGCCCATGAAGACGTCTTTTTGGCATGTTCACAAAATGACCATGGAAATAAATCAGATCAAAATGTTGTTGAGGCAATGAGGCCTGAAGTACAGTATATTAATTTAAAAGCATCACATTGATAGTTCTTACATCAAAATATCAAGTAATTTAGACACCGTTTCTTTAAAGTACTTTTGTTTATTGCTAAGAGCAGTCCAGTTCATTGTCATTAGCCATACCAGGAATTAAATGAGGAATACATCACACAACTGAAACACACTTCATATTCAAGCATTCACTCCCACACAAAAACTCACCAAAACATGTCAGTTCGAATGACTCCCGACAAGTGCCGAGTAACACAAGCATGTCCTTTGTGCTTAATACAGCGGGTAGTGTTGAAGAATCGCTTTGCTTAGCACGAGTGGTGGAAACCAGTGCATATGGCTGCAATGTGATGCATTACATGGTAACACAGCACTGTGCCGTAGTATTACTCCAGTATATTGCAATACAGAAAACAAGGTACAACAGCAGCACACAAAACAACAGCACTCAAAGGATTGTAGCAGAGTCCTCACACAGAAAGAGACTGGCTAAATGCGATAGATATGATTGTAAAACTGGGCTGTTTTTCCAATGCCAAAGATAAGATCTTCTACAAAATAGGTGTAAATACATTAAGGAATGTATGTGGCAAAGAGGTGTACTGCTTGCAGCAGGGGTCTAAGCAGCCATCCAAAGTCACAACAAGTATGTGTGCCACGTCAAAGTTATGTTATAATTTATCAATTGAATGTGATAATTCATCAATCAATTGAAGTATGATCGTGGTCAGCACGAAACTGCTATCGCCAAACTCTCTGTGCAAATCTCTAAGTCAGAGCCAAAGCCACAGCATTGCATTTGTCAATAAATTCCATACAGATATAGCCAATGACTTGTCCTGATAGGTCCCTAACAACATATAATGACAATCTATTGCAGTAGTTAAAACACTACAGGTCCAAACCGTGAAACACCCATGTCCATCAAAAACAGGATTTTAACCACACAACCTCCCCCGCCCCAGGGAGTACTTGGTTGAATGGGTAGGACCATAATTCTTAAAATGATAGTACTATGATAGATTTCTTTTCGAAGCAGTGCTTTTATATTGGCAAAGCCAAAATGGTGGGGAAGATCAATTGCACCCAAATCATTTTGATGAATATAAGATCCCACTAACCAAATCCCATCCCAGCCCCATGAACCATAATAAAGACATATGGTCAGTAAGGAAGATTGAGTGCTGAAGCGATTTAAATCTCCATCTTCTCTGGGAGCCAAATGACTGTCTCAATGAAAGACATCAAGTGTCTGATCTGTTTTATTATCCTGACTGCGGCCAAATGACCTTTCTTGAACTTTGGCATCTCAGTTATGAGGTCACTTGTCATAGAACAGATTGAGAACAGACCAGAGGTTACACCAGAATGTCCCTGTCCCTGCTTAGAGAAAAAACAACAGATTGTATCGTTTGCTTTCATGAACTACATGCAAGAAAATTTTAAATCAAACCAAAGCAAACACAATCCTAGAACAGCAATACTGCAGCGTAAGTTACAGGGGTGGACAAGCAGAGCGGAGGCACAGCATGGAATAAATGAATATTTTTGGACTTTAAGGTGTGTGTGTGTGTGTGTGTGTGTGTGCGTTATGGTATTAATATGGAGCTGTTAATGACACAAGGAGTGCAGATGCATGGAGAAGGAATGTACATCAGATAAAGAGTAAACTCTTTATCATTGTGTTGTTTTCTGTAGCTCGAGCTTTTCTTTCCTTCCTTCATTCGCAGTTGGTTTCTCGAAAGACGTCGTACATATTGACAGTGAAGACGGGCATTTTGTTCTTCCTTGAGCGGTGTCCAAGCCCCTCGTCTTCATCGTCTCCGTCTTCATCGTCGTCTGCATCCCTGTCTCTCTCTTCCTCCGGCTCGGTGCTGCTCTCTCCATCGTCATCATCATCCCTGTCTCCTGCCCCCTCCTCCCCTGTCCTTCCTAGCAGGGCCATTACTTCTGGCAAATCTGGATGATTTTCCCAATGCCCTGTAGACAAAAAAAATGCATCATTTTTATTTCAGCTTTAAAGGCCGTAGTCGTATAGCGTAGTCGTTTTCAAAATGAATGAAGAAAAAATAAGAATGGATCTTTTAATTACCCTTCAGGCAGCTGTAGCCAGGAGGTCTGAAGCTCAGACACAGTCTGCCATCGATGGCCAGCCTCAAGAGGCTGTTGGCAGCTCGGTACACGTCGTTTCGAGCAGCCTTTGCCGTTTTATAGCCTCTCCTCTCTGCCCAGGCTGGAGATCAAGCAGAAATTGAGGCAGAGAGGTTGGAGGAGGGAGAGAAGATGATTTAAATAATGGGTGGAACAAATTACTTCATTAGCAGAATGAAAAGGCAACAGCGGTCTCTCACTGTGTAAATGAAAGTAGAATCAGGATGGTTTGGTCATAAAACAGCCATGAAGGCAAAGAGGCAGAACAGCAGAGATACATCTGTTTTCCTAAGCATCTCAAAACCTTTTTAATGTAGCCTCATTTACCTTCGCACACATCCCAGGCGGTCCAGCGGTGCTCCTGGGGGCCTGGCTCTCCCTGCTGGGTCGGACAGTCCTGCAGGCTGGGGTGTTTGAGCTTAAGCACCGATAAGAAGGGGGTACGCTCACACAGATAGCCCACCGAGCTGTAAGGCTCCTGCAGCTGAGAAACCGGGTAGATGCCTGCAAGGATCTGGACACCAGATAAAACACAAGCATGGAAATTAAGAAATAGTAGGAGAAATAACAGGATGGCAACATGAACAAAACAAAATAAGCAACAATATCCGAAATGTAAAGCTGCCCTGATCAAATGCCAACCTTGAATTAATAAAAAAATTTAAAGCTACGCACAGTCTCAAGATTAACCCAGAAAAATGATTTAATCAAAAAACAAAAAAGAAACATCTTACGGAAAATTCAAGTTTCCAGAGCAAGGCAGTGAAACACTTGGGGCTTAATTGTTAACTGCTTAAGTATGATCCCTCATTTCTTATTAATCATTTGACAATTAGGGCATGGACATTAGCCAGAAATATTCTTTTTCTGATGCGTTATGTTTGGGTTTTTAAATCTTATGCATTTTAAACTTATACAAGCGGATGAACAAAGAAAGGCGTGTCGTGTACCTGTAGCTGCTTGTTGACACGAGAGGGGAAGACCAGTCCTGGGCAGTCGCACAGTTTGACCGTGGGGGTGAGGTAGTAGGTCTGGAAATATTTGGTGTGGCCTGGAGTTCGAGAAACGCTTACTACCTTCCTCCCAACCAGGCTGTTGATCACAGAGGACTTCCCGACATTTGGAAAACCTGGAAAAACAATGAAAGAAAGAAATCAGGCTCCAGACATCCAGGGTCTAATCTCTAGGCATCTTCCCCCTGTGTTTGTTTGAAAACAAACATATGGATCCTGACAGCCTCTAACAGACAGTTTATTATTTTTTAATTCAGAACTAATTGCATTTCGGCAGTTGTCAGGGTAATTGTAATTGCATGAGAATATATGTGAAGAATATCTGTGGCTAAAATTTGGATGGATTCATCCTATTCAAATGTGTGTTAGAAGGCTGTGGGAGTGCCTACCTATGCATCCTAATGTGAGGACCCCGTCTTTGTAAAGCTCCTCAGAACGACAGCTCCTCTCCATGGCAGCATCACTGTGGTGCTCCACCAGCACAGAGTCCACCCCCTCATCCGTCTGATCCTGATCAGGATGCACCACAGAAGCATCTCTCTGGATCTTCTGCTCCCAGCTCGACAGGTCAACTGCAGGAGGGTGAGAGCAGGGAAATATACATGAATATTTGAACAGAATGGATGACGAGTGGATGTCTGGATAAGAAAGTGTTAAATTTGAGTATCCAAAGATAATGGAAAAATACATTGGATAAAATAAAAAATGTGTGTTACCAAGCTGTGAAAAATATCAATAATCTTAAAGAAAATCAAAACCTAAAGCCCCTTTGCAATTTCACAAATCCTGACTAATATTTAAAAAACCCTTTTTTTTTTTTTTTTTTTTTTTATCTTGCAACTTCATATGTACCAATTTGCAGAATTTATAGTACACATCCCCAGTTCCACAAAGCACAACCAGGCCTTTAAAGGTGAATTGTGTAGAATTTAGTGGCATTTTGCGGGAATGGACTTGGAATGGAATGAAATGGAATATAATATTCATAAGTATGTATAAATTAGTGTATAATCCCATGAAAAGAAGAATCGTTGTGTTTTCATTACCTTAGATTTAGCCATTTATATCTCCACGGGGGCTGGAGCCCCTTCCACAGAGGCCGCCATGTTGCACCGCCATGTTGCTACAGTAGGCCAGAACGGACAAACCAAACACGGGCTCTAGAGAGGTACTTTCGCGAGTTTCGCGGCCACTGTAGCTTCTCCTACGGAGGGGAATTCAATTGGTTGCAATCTGCAACCTCACTGCTAGTGGCTGCTAAATTCTACACACTGCACCTTTAAGCCAGATAGCAAGTATCACATAGCAGAAGTGAGCACAAACAAAATAAAGAAAATGTCTCAATCTTGACATTTCTCAGTTGTTGGATGCAATTAAGACAACTCAGAGGCATCAAGGTGGGCACATCTCACAGGATTCAACAGTGTCCTCTGATCTCTTGCCAGACAGTATTCATGTCTTTATTTACAGTGACTCATAACAGAATATATATAATACAATATCTGGCAAATAGTTCCTTGCAACGTTTGGGAAGGACACGTGCTCCCCAATCAAGTCATTTTTCAGGGCATTTTTGAGGAAGGTTGTTGAAACAAAAATGCATGAAATGGATGTACAATTACTTCTACCCCATAAACAACTTTTAGAGTATGTTTTAATGAGTTGAAGGAATAATATCAAAACAATAAAACTTTGCAGCTATTAAATCTACACTGCGTGGGATTTGGAGTCCAGCAAAGGGCTATTTCAACAACATGCCCTTCAAATGAAATGTCCACCTCCTGCACAGCACCCCCTGGTGCTCTACCTTCTTTGATCATAAAATATCATAGTGATAGTGGGTTTCAAAGGGGCCAAGGTGATAAAAAGATTTTGGTGCACTCAGACAGGGAGGTTTAGAATCTTGGGTTAGCAAAGATAAAGGTCAGCTTTTGTCAACGTGGTTAGAAATATCGACAAAGTGCCAGACCACAGCGAGCTGACACTGTAAAGACCGTGTCTCTCAGTTCCTTCGCTTCTACAGCACATTTCCATGTTTACGTCAGAAACAGACTTGTACCTTTTCCAGCGGTTATTTCCTGACATGCCTTCATGATGTCGATGGGACCTCCAGCTGCCCCCCAGCCGGCCGTCTTCCTCATCCTCTTCTTTTGGAGCACTAGACACCGGCAGACAGGCATAAAGGTTATTCAGCAGCCAGAGAGAGACATTCTTCTCGCCCTGTTCTCCGTGTCCCCACCTGTGCTGTAGGGTTGTCCAGGGTGGGAGGTGAAGCAGACCGTTTGGAGGTGGGGGAACTGGGAGGCCAGGTAGTGTCTCCAGGCGATCACCAGTGGAGGGGGACACAGGTCTGCTTTGTTCAGCACCAGCACCGCCTGCTTCTGCAGGTCCCTTGTGATGTGGTGGTGCAAGGCCGGAGGGAACTGCAGCACCTGGTGGTTTAACATGAAACAAAACAGTTACTAACATGAAAATCTACTATCTTACCCCGAATATTGAGCTTAATCTGGGTATTTAGTGCATGTAAATGCACTGAGTAAGACATAAGTAATAACTTACACTCATACTTAACTACTTTAAGAACATAATTACTTTCCTGTTAAAAAAAATTATAAAAATCTCTAACTCTACTAGTGCTGCTTGTTCCTAGAGAAGGTTTAGCTGACTGTGATATACAGTGGTTTGATACTATGACAAAAATGTACCTAGCTATTGTGAGTCGCTTTGGACAAAGCGTCTGCTAAATGAAGTAATGAAAATGTAATAATTGTGTCCCCCTATCTATTAGTTAAAGACTACTACCAAAAAATAATCCATCTGTTGAACCTCCATTTTAATTAATAGAGATCTATTAATTTGTCTGATTCATTTCCAAGAACATGCTTACATATTTATTTTCGGTTTCTGCTAAATCACTGTAAATCCCAATAATAACATTGGGTACGTTGGCTATAAACATTATTCTTTGAAAACTGTATTTCAAATGTACATATATACATGCATGCTGGGAATTTAACATTTGAAGAGCATTATCAAAGGAATTTAGACAGATGTCTCCATCTAGTGGCCACAATTCCCACCAGGCTAGTCACTCACCGGGTGCCTGATGTCCACGATTATCAGGATGATATCGGACATTTCTAACACTCTCCACAACTGCCTCCATGTCTGAAAGAGTAGGAAGAAGAATTGTAGACTGTTTTTGAGCCTCTGTACTCCACTTTGAGAACCTCTTGCAAAAAGAGGTCCATTTGGTGTAAAAAATGATTATAAAACTAGCAGAATCACAAATTTTCAAAATTTTATACAAATCTTAGTTTGGGCTTCTTTGGCAATATTAATTGAATAAATGTTATCCTATAATAGAATTCTTAAACTAAATCCGATATAAAAGGTAACATTTCAAAAGATAAACAATGGCACAATTTGGTAAATTATATTTTCATACAATGCATAATTTTCTCAAAACACATGAAATTAGAGCTGTTGCAATTATTATATAATTCTTTATCCAATTATTTGGGTTTACTGCAATCATTTTGAAAAATCATTCCATTCCACGACAATTAATCGTGAACTGAAATTTCATTATTGTGACAGTTCTAAGTGAAAAGTATTTGTGTCCTGTTAGAGCACTCTATAAAGCAATTATAATTCTCTATAATGATATTCATGAGCCTTAGTCATTGAATGTGATAAATGTCTCAAGTTTGTACTGGTTAATGTTTTTCTATATCCCTGAATATTTTGAACGTTGAACATTATCAGAGGCAAGTCAAGCCAAGCATCAGGTGAATGAGAATGTTTTTCCAGTGTTGCTACATGAACACTGAGTTACTGGGCAGTTTTCTAGATTTCAGCTATTACACGTATAATAGCTGCATACACCTTTTAAACTTTGCCCACACTTGATGAAAATGTCAATCATTTTTACATCAAATTACATTGCAACACTGCATAAACGCAACATTAAGGATCGATCAAAATAATAGCAAACGACAAACATTTACATGTCATGTGTAATTAAAAAATAAACGACCAGTAGCTAACTAATTAACAGCTTAGTTAGTTAGCAAAGTGCATTGGCAATCTGGCCTTTGTACACGTCATTTTACAGACTATTGGGTCATTAAAAAATGAGTAGAGCAAGCTTGTTATGTAATGTTCAGCTGGATTTACGTGAAAACACAAAATAAATTAAAATTTCTAAATCATCACTCACCTCCAGATTGTGCTCAAAGTGGCTGAGAGAGCCAGGTGGGTTTCTGGAGTGCAGATCATCCAGGTACTCTCTGTATGACTTCTCTTCTTTCCTCAGCAGCTCTTCACGGGTCATCTCGTAGCTCCAGGGTGGTCGTTTTGGAAAACCAAGACCTGGCATAGAATAATGAAGTTTGCATAATTTAACTGGTCTGTGCATCCACTTCATATAAAGCATTAACACTGCAGTGTTGTGGACTAAACATCAAATCACGTCCGACCTTTCTCTGAGGGGTATAGTTCACTGATGTCGATCTCAAGTTCTTTCTCCGAGACTGGCTGCAGAAAATTTTCTCTGGCCATCTTCTTTCTCTTCTCCACATCCTCTTTATTCTCCTTCTCGAAGTGCAGTCGAAACCTGAGTGGGTCAATCGGGTCATTTTAGCCACATGCTTTCCTTTGATCTGTTCGTCGAGCATATCTGATTGAATCAAATTACTAAATTACATTTTGTTTTAAATCATGAGTGAAAAATGAGTCAATATTTCTTGTGTTAATGGTATTCATTTTTACGTATTCCTCCCTGTCTAAATTTAATCTTAAATGGCCTATTTTACATTTGCCATCTACAGGCTCAGACACTTTGCTCTACTTAGAATTAAATTACTTAACATTTCTCCAAATAAAGCACACGATCACGGCTTCAGGGAGCATTCCACAAGTTTCCCCCCTTAAATCCAGAAATGACATATGCTCAACCAACAAAGACTCAAAAATGATCATCAGAAAACAGAAAGCCTTTAGAGACAGTAGAGATGATGGATGACACTTCACCTGTTGGGGTCATATCTGCCTTCTCTGCCGAAAGGTTGCTGGTTGATTCTCCTGATATCGGTGGTCTCACTGTCTGATGTGTCTGACTGACGCTCCCCTCCTCGCTCCACGCTGGCATTGCGGCTGCTAGGCCCAGAACCCGTGTCACCTGGAGAGCGGAATAGTACCAACACACAGGATGTCATCGCAATTACAAAATATACACAGCAGCAGCAGCACACAAAATATGTTATATTCAACAATTATATTCACCATGTCTCTTGTTGTATATGAACACTGCTGTATATAAGTACAAAATTTCAGCAACAACAAAACTGTGATGAATGCTTGAATTTTGCTTTATGTTCCTATAATGTTGAGGGTTATTTTACAGTCATAGAAGAGGTGTTGATTCAATTAAAATTGTAACTATGATTACTAAGACCTCCACTCATGAATGTAAATGTTTTTAACTGTTTGACTGTGTTCACTGGTTGTTTGTCTTCCCTTGTATATTTATAGTGATACTTATACTGATGTACTGTCATCATCATTGTAAATGAGGGCTGCCCGCAAAGATTTTCGAGATTAAATAAAGGTTGAATCGAAGAATGAATGAATGAATGTTTTAGTATCGAGGTCATGTTCGGTGGTGGCGTTGTACTGAGCTGCGTTATGTTCAGAGGTGTTTCTAATATTCAATATAATGTAGTTCAGTACAACACCACGTTTAACTATGACCTCAGTCATAAACATATCATTGAATTTACACATTTCCGACTCTATGTCAACAAAAACTGAACATTCTAAACTTGATAAAAGTAGAATTCATGGCAGAGCTGGTGGATTGGATTGTACAGGTGTAGCACATAAAGTGCACACTGGGTGTATGTCACACTAGGTGATTCCTGGTGAAATTGTAAACATGTGCTGGTCCTGTGTGTGTGTGTGTGTATGTTGGGAATCCAAATAGAAATGTTTCCATGACGACTGGGTCTCTCTGTCGCAGTCTTATTTGTTCTTAGGCAAAAGGATGGTTAGAAAACACGTGGATCATAAATAATAATAATAATAATAATAATGTGTGGACTAGTAGTAAGTGTGCAGCTCATTTTAACAAACGTATAGAACATTCATGAGCCTCCAACCCCTGATGCTTAACTAGTCGCAGACCGGCGTGAGAGCCGAACCAGCAACGTCAGCTGTGCAGCGGTGGTGCGAGCTCAGCGGGTAACGGACAAGTGAGTGGGACTGCGATGCTCAATGTCGCCGTTGAATAAAAAACAACAACAACCCCTCCGATGCTCGACGCCGAAGTCTTGCGCCAACGACACGCCGACGGCGACATCGATGTGCGGAACGGCGCGCTCGACGCTCCCGGGTTTTACTTAAAATGTGACGTTCCGCGGCGACCCGAACGGGGAGATTCACCCTCGCAAACGGCGACGCTTTACCGCGGCAGGCGGGCGGGCGGGGTCAAGAGTCAGAGAAAGACTCGGTCGGCCGGCCCCGTCAAAGCAGCGTTCTGGTTGGCGTTAGCTTGAAAGTAGCACAGCAGGCTAACTCGGATAGCTTCGGCCATGCAGTTAGCTTTACCTCGCTTTCTCTCCCGTTTGATCTGCAGCTGTTTCTTCTTCTGCTTGTTGCTAAATGGCTTTTTGCGCGGCATGCTCAAACCCCGCAGATGTCCCTCTGTATATATATATATACACACACACTTTGTAGGCTGTAGTGCCACCGTACTTTACCGAGCGACGGAGCGGTCTAACGCAATTTACGTCAGAGCGTTTGTTTATGTTCGTGAAGTTTCTCTTCTCTCTCTCGACTCCCAACACTTTTGTGACGTCACACTGACGTCACATCCACTGCAGCTCGCGGTGGGCCAAACCACCAACGGAGAGCAAAAGAGACGAGTTTATGACTGTCGGTGGACTGGCTTAGTTCGACTAACAACAACTACAATAATAATAATAATAATAATAATAATAATAATAATAATAATAATAATAATAATAATTACCGTGATGAAATAAGGTTACTCCCGCTATAATTATTCAAACATCTCGATTCGAAACAAATGCCGAAATAGGTGTCGGGGAAACTGTCACGTGACCCCGCTTGAGCGTTGGTATCGTCCACTTTGTAAACACGCTGCACATTTACAGTATGTGTCACATCCCACCATACATTACACAACACACACGGAATTACTAATCCACAACTACATGAGCACACTGAGGAAAAAAAAATATTTAAGGGTGGTTTCTTGAGTTTTATTGTATCATAGGCAGAAAAAGCACTAATTTCAGATGTGTCAGTATGTCTATAAAGGAGCAATATAAACATAATGGAAGTATAATAGCATTTGTATAACAATGTTATTCTCAGGACATACACACACGCACACACACAAAAAGAAATACAATAAAGATTACATGAGTCATGAACTGGCTTATCACTCCTAAATGTGAAGGACTGTGACTGGATCCAAAAGATTATATGGATTACCTTTTCCTCTTGACACACATATATTGTAATTGTATATACTGGTTTGTATATATAC
>OMKR01086406.1:4486-26643 GCA_900302355.1 Cyttopsis rosea
GGGGGGGTTGTTGATATTTGGGGTGTCAACTGAATGTGTGTGGTCCTCCCATGTAATAAAAATTCTGGATGCAATGCAATCCTCTCGAAAGTTGAAAAGAACAAAAACAAAATATATAAGGCTCTTCTTTAGATCCTTCTGCTTTACACAAATTTTCTATACCGATTTACTTTTTAAGAAGAGACATTCATTTCAATATAAAAGCCAATGTGTGTATTTTCCCTTTTTTTTTTTTTAAACCAAAAACACTATAATAGTAATGTCCTGTACACTCTTTGTCCACATAGAGAACAAGAGACATGTTGACTTAATTATGACCCACTTCCTTTGGGCATTTATGTTCAAGATCTTGTCACACGGGATAAACCTGTCATTATTGTGCAAGTCTTCCTTTTTTTTAAAGTTTTCTGTTAAACTATACTCAAATTTCGTTTTTGCAGCTAAATCTTGGTGATTGACATATGCTTCACTCAGGAATACACTTTAACACACACTCACACGGTCAACATGAATAGTTGGAGGGCCTTAATCCCTGTGCACTACCACAGGAAGGAAGCATATAAATCATTGCTAATCTTTTGGGCCTGATCGTAAAATGGACCCAAGTTCAATACAAAGAAAGTGCCCGTCCTGATGTTGAGAGGCATGGCTCTGCGGGCCTGGGGAGACCCCCAATACCGTCTAAGAGCAGGCACTTAAAGGCTGGGGGATGTTTCAAAAAGCAGAGGCCACCCTTCTTCACTTTCCCATAGTCCTGAATCAATGCAAATGTCTCTTTATTTAAATGTTAGTTTAAATACAAAGTATTTAAATGAATAGGATAAAAACTGGATAATCAACCATTCCAGAAACGGGAAATACAGTACAATAGCCAGAAGCCATTTAGAGGTTTGTTTAAAGGAGCCATATTATGCTAATTTCAACAGGTTAATATAGGTCTCCGATGTCCCCAAAACATGCCTTTGAAGTGTTTTGAACACTTGAACAGAGTGCTTTAGGCCTTTTTTTTCCGACCGAGGCAGAGCAATTAAAACAAAAAACTCACTGGGTTGTCTTTTTTCCAGTTTGTGTGGTAGTAGGCCCATCAGAAACCCAAATGAATGTGCACAAGCACTGAAAAAGTGAGTTTTTCATGATATGTCCCCTTTAAGATACCATTAAGAGCCTAAAAATATACAGTAGAGTACATGTAGAAGTAGTTCTCAGCACACGTACTGTAGGATCCACTTTTTAAAAATATATACGTAAATATTTTTTTTCTTAGCACAGAATATTGGGAATATGCTACTGGAAAAGATGCATCGTTAAACTGGGTAAATAAGATTTATTTGAGAATTTAAAGGTGCAGTGTGTAAAATTTAGTGGCATCTAGCGGAACGGACTTGGCAGAAATGGAATATAATATTTATAAGTATGTATTAATTAGTGTATAATCCCATAAAAATAAGAATTGTTGTGTTTTCGTTACCTTAGAATGAGCCGTTTATATCTACATGGGGAGTGGGTCACCTTCCATGGAGGCCGCCATGTTGCACTGCCATGTTTCTACAGTAGTTCAGAACTGACAAAACCAAACACAGGCTCTAGAGAGGGACTTTCGCGTTTTTCTCGAGTTTCGCGGCCACCGTAGATTCTCCTACATGTTTAGAAGGGGAGGGTGACAGTAGAATTATTCAGTTGGTTGCAATTTGCACCTCACTGCTAGATGCTGCTAAATCTACACACTGCACCTTTAAGATTAGGACTATACATTTAGAAATTATACTAAAAACAACATATCTTTTCATCTAAAAATTAAATTAAATTAAAATAAGAAGTCACCTCCCGACACAGGTGCATCCATAAAAACTGCCCCCATCTTCTCAGCAGCAACAGCCATCTCTTTTGAAACAGATGGGTCAATGGTGCTGGAGTCTATGAGGAGGGAACCTTTTTTCACCTTTCTGTTGAGCAGAGAAAATTCATAAGAATCTACTAAATTTTGCATCAACAGTCAAATGAACTTGCCATATTTAGAATAACAGTAAGTAAATGAATAATTACTTGAGGATTCCATTAGGTCCAGTATACACCTCACTGACGTTGGGACTAGAAGGAAGCATGGTGATAATGCGGTCTGCCTTGTCTGCGACCTCAGCGGGATTATCCAGAATCTGAGGGGAGCAAAAAAAACAAGATTATATGGTATAGAGATAGAACACAGAGATAATTCTGCAGGTATTCGGTAATCCAAGGACATATTTTAAACCATCCTGTCGCACCTGAGCACCGAGCTCTTGCAGCTCTTTGCAAGCCTCTGGGAAAACATCTGTAGCAATGACTGGATATCCGTTTTTCAGCAGGTTCTTGGCCATTGGGTTTCCCATGTTGCCCAGCCCAATGAATCCCACCTGTGTCTTTGAAGCCATGGATCTTGTGGAGACTAAACAACAGGTTATAATACTTAGGATAGGATAACATTCGGAGTCCCTCAGACTGTGAGACACAAGTTTCTTGTGACAACATCAGCATGCAGTTTTCTTTAGTAATCTTTCAATTCCTTTCAACAGTAAATTGCAGAACCGATAACCATCCGTGATTTTGATAGTCACGTGTTACATTTCTTATTGACTTTCAGATAACATTTGAAAGCCTTACTAGGCAGCAACATTTGCTGTGACTGCTGTTATAGAAAATCTCATAAAAATCTCAATAAAAAAATATGTTATCACTTATGTCACAGTATCATTTACTGCAAATGTCCTATTCTATACAATGAGGTGTACTGAGTATTCAGGGCTAATATTGGGTATCTGAGAAAATCCCCAATAAGAAATTCTACACCAAGCAGCATATCAAACACATCAGATATCAAAGAAACCATAGTTTCTACTTTTGTTAATCATTTGTATGCCTAGAATAGAGAGAAAAAGACTTGTAAATCAATCATCGTGTTCCATTTACCTCGAACTAGTGTTCCAAGTCGTTACAGTTCAGTATAGTAATGCATCAATATTGACAGAGAAAAGGTGTAATTGGTGTATTTGTGAGTGAGACTTTTTCTTAGAAAATGAATAACTATTTAAAGCTGCAGTGTGTAGAATGTGACATTTTGTGGAATGGAATATGATATTCATAAGTATGTTTAATTTGTGTATAATCCCATGACATAAGAATCGTGTTTTCGTTACCTTAGAATTAGCCATTAATACCTGAGGAGAACATTTCTTTACGTCTAAAATAGGACCTCTAGGTATATCCACGGCCTTTAGGTGGCTGAATGCCATACATAATAAAGTCTTCATTAATTCAGCCATTCTAGCGGAAGAAGCAGTCAAACCAGAATCGTATGGTACTAGACGTAATGAATGCTGCTCAAGGAGTGCATGTGCTGTGTGTATGAGTGTATGTTTAGACCAAGGGGATGTCGTTGATTTCTCTGTGAAATGTGGGTTTGTGAAGCCCTTTTGAGACTGTATTGTGATTAATGGCTGTATAAATAAACTTGACATGACATGACATGACATGGGGGCTGGAGCCCCTTCCACGGACGCCGCCATGTTTCTACGGTAGCCCAGAACAGACAAACCAAACACTGGCTCTAGAGAGAGCCTTTCGCGTTTTTAGCGGCCACCGTACCTTCTCCTACATGGAGGGGACCACGGACGCCACCAAATTGCACAGACACGGACACGGAGGGGAATTCGGTTGGTTGCAACCTGCAACCTCACTGCTAGCGGCCGTTAAATTCTACACACTGCACCTTTAAATATACAGTAATCCAGTCAGTAACTTACTTACTACATCAATTAAACAAGCACACGTTGAGGCTGCAGTCTAAAATCAACACCTGAGAGATGGTTCACGTTGAGTGTACTGATGGATGGCAATATAGAGTATTAGACTATTGAAATGAGCTGAAACTGATAACTATTAGAAAGGAAAAGCTTTCAAATGCTTGCGGCTGCCCCTTGCAATGTCATCCAGGTTTTGCCAAGCCTTATCAATATTTACTTACAGTCAGCATACCACTGCATAGGAAATATGATCTCAACGAGATTTTCTTCTAACAAATTGTCCTTCGTGGTGGATTTTAGCTTTACAAAAATAGTTAAATCGGCAAAAATGTTGCAATACTTATATTTTATTCAATGCAATGAGGCATGATATTTGCATTAGTAAAAAAATGTATTGCTTTTTTTCTAACTTATGCAAAGTGAATACTACTGTATATATAGCAGATTTATTTATACATGAATGTAAATGTAGAAACAAAAAACCCATTATTTTCATTTTAAAGGTGCAGTGTGTAGAATTGAATGGACTTGGCAGAAATGGAATATAATATTTTATATTATATATATATTTTTTTTAACTGGTGTATAATCTCATGAAAATAAGAATCGTTGTGTTTTCGTTACCTTAGGAAGAGCCGTTTATATGTACATGGGGAGCGGACAAACCAAACACTGGTTCTAGAGAGGGCCCTTCGCGTTTTTCACGGCCCCCGATCTATTCAGTTGGTTGCTAGATGCCGCTAAATCTTACACACTGCGCCTTTAAAGGTACAATATGTAATTTCTGCCGCTAGGGGGTCTCTCAATCAAAACAATAACAACAAAGATGGAGTCTGACGACGGCTGAAGCAGCACGGGATCATGGGAGTTGTAGTCTTCATTTGTCTCGCGCGTGCCTTACGGGGACTGCTTCTGCGACAGAACGCGCAGCAAACGCCGATAAATAATGGTGCTCCATCAAACAATAGTTAGTAGAGCGATAGTAGAGCAATGCAAACAATAGTGGAGTAGAAAAAAAGTCATGCGCGTCCTCTGACGTCACATCCGGTGTTCGGTCCGAAACGGTCCGTTACCAACATTAAAATGGCGGATTTCTCTGGGTTTGAAAATTGTTGGAAGCATTTGGGATTATGTAAAGTACACAACTCAACAGAATATGACATGGGTCTAGTCGTGTTTTTTTATTTTTATTTTTTTTTAATGTGGAAAAGTTACACACTGCACCTTTAAGTAAAGTATTGTCCTGAAAATGTACATGCGGCGTGTAGTCAGTGTAGTTAGCAGACTACACAGACAAACACACATAGTATCATGGGTTAGGCCAATGACTGGAACGGTGAACCCTCGCTGTGGAAGGCGCACCTCGGCTGCTATTGTTTAACAATGACTACATATTTGGCATAAAACAATAACAACACCCGGGCGTAATAATGTCAAAGTGGGGAGCGTGTCCCTGGCAGCTCCACTGTTGACGCGCTCTCCCAGAAGGTCACGCATTCCGTTACCGCTCTAGTCATTTGCGGCGGAAGCGGCGAACGGGATGGGGCAGCAAACGGGGTCGGGGTCCGCCGTCCCCCTTAACAGTCCTTACCCGGTGCGACGTCGACATGCTTGCAGCACCTCCCAATAAGGAACCGAGAGCCTCTGAGCACGGCGGCCATGCTTCTTTCCCCCGGACGCTTACGCGGGCGTGACGTCACCACGTCGCTTTAAAGTTGTGAGTGATTGACAGGCGGCTCCCCCCAATCACGGAGCGGTTCATGGGATCAGCTGCGGCGGGGCGGGTCGGACCGCTGTGCCTGATCGGAAATGGATCAAAATGCATGTGAAGATCGTTGATTTTTATTTTTTGTTTTATCATCGATAATATTTTTAATAAATTTGCTTGATTTCGTAAATATGTCTTTGTTTTGTTTTTTACACTAACTTGCCCAAGTAAACCACACTTATTTAATTCGTTTTAAATTAATTATGGCTAAATTATTTCGAGATAAATGTAAATATTGGTATAATAAAGAAACCTTGATTAATTTTTTTAAACCTATATATTACTGACATTACAAACGATTTTTAATTATTCGAACAAAAAGGCGATGAAACTGATTACCGTTTGGGGGAGAAAAAACCCCTCCCAGATTTTTCGGTTTGTGTATAAACTGTGTGTGCGTGCGTGCTTCCAAATATGCTGTGAAATATCTTCCAAGAGTCACGCGCGCGCGTTTACCAGCACGCTCGTGTCAGAGATTCAAATGTATTTCGGCTCCTGTCGATTTAAACTGCGCTTCTGCTATTAATCCGAAAGACGGAAAGAGTCGGTTTCCGTCAAAGAATCGAAAACACGACCGGACCGTGTGGGAACCCCAGGAAATATCCCGTACCGGAAGTGACGTAATGTTTTTGTTATTCCAGGAAGACGGGGACGATAAAGTCTAAAAAACTGCGTCAACCGCGTCTCTCGCTGAATCCGCTCGCTTTTCGACCGCAGCGCGACATGGCAGCTCGGTGAGTCCGGCGTCCGCGGTGGAGAAGCTTCCACCGCGGGACGGTTTGTTCCAATGGTGTCCGATTTCCGCCGTTTTTAAAGGTTACTTTACGATGACACAACGCAACGGAGCTAGCTGTTAGCTAGCCAGCTATCCTCGTCGACAGTGGGAGCTGGCTACGTGGAGGGGCCGCGTAATGATAATAATATAATAATATAATAGTATAACAGCCGGGGATTGCCCGTTTATTTTGCTCCCCAAGGCACTTGTAACGGTTTGTTCAGCGGGCGGATCTGTACTTTCAAGTCGGTCGACAGCACCAAGGACGACGTCATCATTAATTATAGCCGTTTGTTTGTGGCCGGTTCGTGTCAGATAGGAAGCACTTTATTCATCCCCGCAGGGAACTCGCGGCGTTACAGCGACTCACATTAAAACAGCAGGCAATCATAACGCAGTCATAATAATAATAATAACAATAATAATAATAATAACAATAACAACAACAACAACAACAAAATGGCAGCTTTCACTAAACATAAAAGGCAATGGAAAAAATAGAAACGTTAACCAAACATTAACCTCTGTGTCGACAAGTGTGCACACATGTATATGAACTACAATCTGTACATATACCATTTTATTTCGTGTACAATCCCGTATTTATTGTATTGTGTGTGTGTGTGTGTGTGACAACAGTGGGTCACAAAGAGACGTTTCTCTGATACACGTCAGGTCAGCGTGGTCAGTACCACAGCTGTAGCACTAAACTCACAAGCTGCTTCCATCTGACCGTGAGGCGTGGCTCTTAAAGGCCTATCAATAGGCCAAAGTATGAATAAATAAATACACTTGGAACAGATAATGACTAAAAATCGGAAGGAAATGGGTTCTAGGTTGCACTTGCAAAGTGCAACGCTATTTACAAAGTGCAATTTTGCAGATGCAAAGATATAAGGATATACAATTATCATCAATTGAGGGAGTCGGGTAAAAGTGGCTGAAAACTAGTGGTACCTAAAACCATTTGAATGGGGTGGTCTAGTAGTATCGGGTTCACTTAAATAGACATCAAATAGAAATCCCTGCAGCTTTCATCAAAAGACGTCACTGCGGCTGCATGACGTGTCCGACCAAGTGATTACAAACCTGTCTTGGCGGAAATGAGAGGATTGTGGTATCTGGTGTTTCCTGGCAGCGCCGGCCAATTAACAGCGACTCCTGAGTTGTCGAGATGAAAGGGTTAATCCACCTAGGCTGAACCCCAAACATTGGACAGCGGATTGTCAACAGAGCACGGAAGGCCTTAGTTGGAGGAAGGATCCAGTGTTATGTCAAAAACATTAACAGCTTGCCTTTCCCGCTAACTGAGAGGGGAAAAAAAACATCTTAAGGATCTCACGTATCTCTGAAACTGAGACAGCTTGGGGACAACATCTAATGAGGATGTACAGAAGATCATTTGAAAGACCAGCCATGTCCTCTGAACACGGTGAAGACAATCATTAAACAGAGGAATGGACAACTAAACTTGGCCCTCACGAGCAAGTGAATACATAAACCTTTTATTAACTGAGACAGAGACTATGGTATTAGCTTGTTGTATAAACTTTTCAGTAACACCAAAACTAATTCTCTCTGAGAGAAACCCCTCAGTAAAGCGGAAGAGGCAGGAGCTAGGCAATTAAGTGATGTCTATACACTTCAGGCAAACTACCATCCTACAAGACAAATGGATTGTGATTTTACCAGCTCACAAAGACAGATCCACTGTCGTCATGTAAACGGGCCAACGTGATAGCCAGGTTAAGAACATGCTTAACACATGCCAAATCATGAAGGCAGACCCAGGAGAAGAAATGCATACAAACGCACTCCTGAAATAAAGACTCTTGTCCCACTTATTAATTGTACACCCAAAAAACGTACCTAAATATATGAAACAACTGGCCAAAGAATTACAAAACATTGCTGTGTAAAATTATGAAATTTATCACAAGGTAGTGTCTGTTCATGAAACCCCCAGTTGAAAATGTGATCGGACCATCTAAAACCTCAAAGCACCCTAAAAAGGCATGGAAAGCTAACAACATACAGTGACCAATACCTGCTGTGAACGGCCTCAGAACACCCCACGAACTTGGTTAGAGAGTAAGCTACATGTGCAGGGAAAAGGACAACTTCAACTTGCTGAGCGCCCATGCAGACATGTTCAATCTAGGCTGTGGCCCATAGAGGACCATAATGCAACATCAAATGAACACCCTTGTGAAACCGTACATGAACCAACCAACCATGTACCAATAATTGGTACACTCAAGAGAAAATTACACCATGGACTGGCAAAATGCTCAAATAACTACCTAGGAAGGCAACCTATACCAGCAATTTATTGGATCTATAGAAACCCATGAATGGGACCAGTAGACTGGGTTTAGGGAGTCCAACGACTGTCTCAAGTCTGGAAGACCGCCCTAAAAATGCTTTCATGCAACATCAGATGCAATAGTCTTGACATTCCCAGGAATATATTACTATATAATCACCTTGCAGCAGACATCCTATTGACACAGTAAAGCTGTAGAGCCACTCACTGAAACTTTAAAAGGGCTGGGGTGATGTTGACATATAGTCAAATATCACAATATGTTGATTTTTGCACAAATACTTCAATATTGATAATTTGATGATACTTCGGGGATGACTAATGGTGCTTTCATGAGATATTGACACACCAGAAATAGATCATTAGTAATGTAGATATGATGACCGAGAGGTGGTGTTTAGAAAAGCTAAAACAGTGTGCAAAGTTCAGAAAATTGCATTTCTTTACTGTATCGCAGCCTTAAAGACAACATTTAACTACATCACAATATTACCAAATTTCCAGATGATATGTGTAGTCTTGTATTACAGTATCGATAATGACTATGAAGAAGAAGAGAAGTATCCTAATTTATTCAGATGGAATATAGCCGTAAATGATCAGTCACAGTCAGGTCCAGACTAATGTTTTGCATCAAACAATAAAATTGGCAGTCAAATTTCAGTTAATGTTGTCTGTTGGTGTGTAATGATTCTCTGTTTTTATCTTTGTCTCTCTGTAGTCATTGCTGAGTGATTTATGGCACTATTCCTGGACAGGACCTTAGACAACAACATGGACACGTCAAATTTTGCCCACGTCATTTTTCAAAATGTAGGGAAGAGTTACCTTCCCCATGCTGCACTGGATTGCCATTATACCCTCACACAATTTATCAAACCACATCAAAAGGACTGGGTTGGCATATTTAAGGTAGGCATCCTTCTCTAGCTCTATTCAGCGCTCTGTGATTTTTGGTGATATGTTTTTAATAGGCTTAACTGTATTAGTGGTATTTCCTCTCATGCATAGTAACTGTGGCATTCCGTTTATGATGCATTCTGTTGTGAGTTAAAACCTCCCGACTGTCTTTGTGTAGGAAGGACATAATCACAGCTATATTTAGTATCTGTCATGGAATCCCTTGAAACTCTGCCTGAGTCCTTTGGGGATTAAGGTCTTGTAATTATAGCTTGCAGAAGTGACATTACAAGCAGTTTGCTAAACAACGCAAGGAGCAAGTATTGATGCATTAATGAGATTAAATTAAAACCGTTTTGTGATTTTGATTGAAACTGCTGTCAGGCTCAAATTACAAAATGAGCTCTGCAAAGTAAGCAGTGGATTTTACCCCGATGGCTCACTTTCAATGTCCCAGATGGATCTACTTAAAGCAGTGTGTTAAACTCAGTACAGAGGCAGTTGTTTCTAGCTTCCTCTGTAGTGAAGGAGTAGGGTGGAGGGCAACGTACTGAGCGTAGGCTTTTGCGTGCTCTAACTTCTCACTTCACTGGGGCCTGATGAAATGTATTCTGGAATCAAATCAGGTCAGATGAAAAAAAAAAAAAAAGATTGAACTAATGGTTCAGATAGATGCACTGTCAAATTCTATTTTAAACTTCTGTGGCGGATTGAGGTTTTATGCTGCTGACATCACTGTTCTACTGACAAAATAACTTGCATGTTTTCACCTCCATACCTATTGGTAGATGTAGATCATGTTTCTCAGGACGTTGTTTTGAGTCTGAGAGAAGCACGAAGCCATGAAGTTATTCATGCTAGTCTGCTATGGCTCGATCAGGTGGTTATGTTTATGTGTGTTTCAATACTGGATTCTGCATTCTGTTGTAGTTGGCAGTGCACACAGCATAGTGTTTTCCCCTTAAGCTAGGCACAGAGTGAACTGACTGTAGCTATGTGTATCCTTGCAGACGCACACACACACACATACACAAATTGGCCTAGTCTCTAAATCACAGAGTGAAGGTAGAAAAAGCTGAGTGCAGGACCATAAATCACGTAAACGTTCCTGGCTACGCTGACAGACAAGCAGTTTGGTGCCAAGTTGTGGTGTTTGCATGCAGATAGCTGGATCTTCAGTCACTTCGTTTGACACGGTGCATGAACATCACACTTCACTCTTTTACGTTGTTTCCTTCTCCATAAGTCATATTGAGTAAATATTGCAGTTTGAGTGTTGACATTTCAGACATATAGATTGGGCCGTACAACTACAATGGTCCAGTTGTGAAATTCGTACAGTTTCAAATGGATTTTAATTTTATTTTAAATATGTTTTGTAGTGTATGATCAAATCTACAAACCTTACATTAACAACAAATGTCTTAATTATACACTTGTCGACTAGAACTAATCCCTAAAAAGGCTGTGGCTGCATATTTATCATTGGTGGCTGACGGACGGGTTCGTGTTTAAACATGGACAAAATCAGCCTTTGGCCCTTTGATGTTCATTTACCATAAGGGAGATGTGAGCTGTTCTAGTAGACATCATGGAAGAGTGTTGTTGGGGCAGGTTGTTAAGAGTGGCCTAGGAGAAGGAAAATAAACAGCTTTATAATTAACCTGTCGCTGAGCACAACCTCTATGTGATTCATGAACAACTTGCCCGTGAATTTATAGGCCTACAGTCTGACTGGCACACAGACACTACGCTACCTTCTGCATCAATTGCCACTGGCTTCTGTACGACTCTTGGAATGCTTGTGAAACACTCTGTTTGAGTTTGGCTTTAAAGGACATTTGGTTTCAACACCATTCATTACACGTTCCCTGTGCAGATTTTCAGCCTAGGTATAATTAATAGCTTTTGCTCTTGCTTCTGTTGCTAATCTATGGATACGTAGGTCCGGCAAATACGCTCCAGTTGGGAAATAAGAGTGAACACTTTTATTTTGGCTCTCCAGTTTTGTCCTCCTCAGTAAGCTCATTGTAGACCTTCTGGCCCGAGTAAAGGAGTTCTCTGCCACCTCTGCCACTCTAATGAGTGCAACGGTAAAGGCTTGCCTTCAGTAATGACACTCACTAACTGGGTGCATGTTTTAATTGCTTCCTGTTCTTTACTGCGAGAGACTGGAGCACCCCTGGTAACAACCATGGGGCTTTGAGCCACAGCGCCTTGTATCTCTGGTTCCGATGAATACTCACAAGAAAGTATGAGGACGCTGTTAGTACCCTAGTCAGAAAACAAGCGGATTAGATGGTGAAGAAAGAATGCCTGGGTCAAAATCAAACTCGACTAAATACAAAATAGTACATATTTGGATGGCATTTAGCTGCATGGGTAAATTACATTGGACTACAGACTAAATTTTGTAACATTACTCTTGCATCTTGTGTAATGTGTTATAGCAGAGGCTGACGTAACACGCTGGTTGGGCCTGGCTTGTTTTGGATGCATGTGTGTGTGCTTTGGGTGCGCACACACGGTCCCAGCCAACCCGATGTGACTCTGATTTTGTTTGACAGTTTTATGGCAGTCGGCTGAAGTTATGGATGTATTTTCTGTACTTTCCCCCCTCATCAGCCATCAGTTAACAACACATAAAATACATATAATTACATTTTGGTTTTCATTTTGAAGTCACCTATGTATAAAATTTTCACCTATTTTCCTCTTCCTGTTTCAAGTGAGTTGTAGCCACTTTTCCACATTTGGGCTTGTTCATGACAAGGGTCTGGCCCCAAGCACACGCCAAGCAGGAGAGGACTGGTTAGCGGAAATAATCCTCTTTTCCGCCTAGAAATAATTTCTCAGCAAACGGTTGCACCTTCCCTAGCGACTGTCGGAGCAGATAAAATACCCCAGAATGGCTTGATCAAGGTTTAGTCCAGATTTCGGGTTGCCTCTCTTGTCATCGAAATTTCGATTGTTATTGATTGAGTTTGTGTTAAAACGGGTTCACTTCATCGTCTTGCAGGTTGGCTGGAGCACAGCGAGGGACTATTACACATTCTTGTGGTCGCCGCTCCCAGAGAATTACGTCGAAGGCACCGGGGTGAACAGAGCAGTGGTGTTTCAGGGTAAGATCATAGCACCTCTTCATGTAAAGCTGCCATCTTTTTGTAACCACACGCAGGATGTTTGCTATGAAGCTAAATCTGATATCCAACGAGAGATCCTCGCATCCTATCCTGTTGCTTAAGACCGTGTTACTGCATCTTGATTTGATTGATGATAGGCATACTTCACTGTCTACAACATAGTTTTAAGTAGCGTGAATGTGCGACTTTGTTCGCAGAGGCAATTTCTTTATTCATTTCTGACTATGACTTTAAGAGAGAAGGTCAGCAGAATGGTTTTGACCTCCCGGGTCCTCTGAGACTAGTTCGTAGGGCTCTAGATAACGCTCCTCTGCACCGCTGCATACCAAGTTTAATTGGATTCATTCCTCCTCAGGATACTATGTACCCAACGACGATGGGGAGTTCTACCAGTTCTGCTATGTAACCCACAAAGGGGAGATCCGGGGGGCCAGCATCCCCTTCCAGTTTCGTGCCAACAGCCCATCAGAGGATGAGCTGCTGACCGTGGAAGATGAATGCAACTCTGACATCCTGGTGGTCACCACCAAGGCCGGCTTCCTGGAGGTGCAGAGCACATTCATGCTGTAAAATACATTCGCGCTGTCAAATGTGAATTGACTGACAATCACCGTTGCTAGGTGGCTGATGTGTTTGATAGGTTATGCAAGCTCATAATAACTTATTGCATGCATTATAGCAGGGTTATGAAGTAGGAGAAAATTATCAAAACAAATGACCGATTAGGCAACTGAAAATTACATTAAATGTTATGAAAGAATAATTGGTAGTTGTGTAGTTTCTAGTATTTACCATTTACAACATAACGTCAGATGTAAATGTCAGAAAGAGTATTTTAGATTGATGGTTTTGCAATGTCCCTTTAAATTCACAGAACTTGTGATAAACATTTACCATCCATTTGTACCTTATTACTTTACTATTACTGATTTTATTGTCCAATCCATTCATCCAAAAAAATAATAATTGACAAAGTTTGTTGAAATTCAAAGGCTTTTGCAGCTTCAAAGTGTTGGTATTTCGATGCAGCAAAAGATGGAAGAGGCCCAGAGAGAGAAAGACGAGCTTGCCAAGAGCATGGCTGTTCTGCAGCAGGAGAAGGAGCAGATCGAGGCGGAGAAGGAAAGCCTCCAGAAGGAGTGCGAGCAGCAGAAGGAGACTTGTGCCCAACTGAGACGAGAACACCAAGTAAGACACAAACACAAGAGTCCATTTTAATGGCTCATGGGGAAAAGTAAAGAGCAAGAGATGTTGGGTTGGGAGGTTTGTCCTTCCTACTTCTAAATCCCACACAGGAAATTGCAAATTAACATGATTTTAAGAATAGATTATAATGGTTCAGAGTCGCAACAATTACTGGAAGTTATTCCTGATAGATTTTTACCATTGATTTAAAAGTAAAAGGCTCAGCAGTTGATTGGATTGAGTTTTAGTTTGGCCTTGTAGTCTTTCAGCGCCCCCTAGTGTTGGCCCATGTTACACTTTATAACGCCGGCCTACCCAAACACAGACATTCAAGGCTATATTGACCAAAATAATAAATCAAACGTCGACAGTTATGAATGTCCGTATTATGAAAGTAGTCATTCGGTTTTTTATAGCATTACATCAAATGTATCTTAAAAGCATTGCTTGTGATAATCCATATAACTGTTATGTTCCATAAATCTACCAGCTTTTAATAGAGCTCCGAGATGAAAACATGATTACAGATTTTGTGGATGTTCATTTTATGACTATACTTTTATATGATTTTTTTTACGTGCTGCGAAAAAAAATGAATTCCAAATTTCTGTCTATAAACGCACAGTAGGAAGATGACAATGTCCCAAACGGAAAGTCGGGAAACTCTGCATTCACACTTTTTTAGTCTTAAAAACCCACTTAATTTTTCTAGTAAAATCTACATGCGCTGCAAGCTTAGAGCTCAGATACTGTTACGGAGTTGTAGGAGAGAAAAACATAGTGAAGTAACAGTATAAGCTCACCTAAAATTAAATTATTTAACAAAATTGTAATTCCTTGAATAAATGTACTTTAGTTACTTTGCACCACTGGAAATCGGAAGTATTTCTTCTGTCTAGTTTAGAAATGATGACGATCCAGATTAGCACTGGCATGGAATTTGAAAACCACTTAGCATTGTGATGGGGGGGACATAAAATAATTTCAAGACTTTCAACTATTCTTATGGAATGTTTTCACCCTTAGGAGCTGCAGAGTTCTTCCCAGGCCCTCCAAGAAGAGCGAGGGGAGGTGAAGCGGAGGCTGGAGGAGGCCACAGCCCGGGTCCTGCAGCTGGAAGAGGACCTGATCGGAGTGACCCAGAAGGGTCTGCAGAAAGAAACCGAGCTGGACAGGTTAGTTCAGGCTTCACTAAATCACAAATGGGGCTGAAAGGACTGACCGATGACTGACCGCTGTGATGTTGTGTCTCAGTCTGAAGGACAGGGTGAAGAAGCTGACCGTGGAGAAGGAGCTTCTGGAATCTCATCTAAAGAACGAGAAGGATGAGAAGGAACTGTACAAGGTAATGTGATGGGTGATATGAGATATTTACACACAATATGAATTAAAAGTCTGGTTAAATTTCACTAGAGTTGATGCAACCAATGCATCACCAACCAGTCCTTTTGCATGTAAGGGAGGATCCACAGACCCGCGATCCGAAGCTGCTCCGCAGTGTTCTGTTCTTAATTAGTTTTAGTTTTTTCCCTTAAAAAATATTTAAAAACAACGATAAGAGTACCATTACTACTAGTTAGTACCTTATGTTCTCATGGCGCCAAATGTTGTAATAATCCATCCCATGAGAATCCATCCCAAAGTGCTCCATTCCGCCATGTTTTTTTGTTATTCTGAGCTCTACACTTGACGCGACACACACAACCTAGGGAAGTGGCAACAAAAGCCAATCATTTTGGACTATCTAAAGCTGACCTTTCACCTCTAGCCAATCATGTTTGTCGCTATAGAAAGAAGCCCGCCCCCTCTCTCTTGTCTAGTTTGCACCACATCGGCATTGGAGAGACCCTGGTGCGCACGCGACTGCTCAACCAAAACAAATCTCGGTCGACCAACAGCCCATCGACTAAACAATCGACCAGTCAACTAATTGGGGTCAGCCCTAGCTCCAACAGTCTATGAAGTTCAGAAAGTTGCATTACTTTTCTGTATTGCAGCCTTAAAGTCAACATATAACTATATTACGCTAACTAAATTCCAAGACGATATGTAGTCTCATAGCAATATATTATCAATATATTGCCTGGGATTTTCGGTATCATACTATTGTGATATAGTTAAATGTTTTTATCAGTAACTTTCAGTCGTTTTGTAGTGCGGTGAGTCCTGTATGTCGCTTGAAGAAAAGTAAACAAACAATAAAAAAGGCATTGGTAGGATTCAGATAGCAAGCACTCTGATCTTGCGCTATACCAAGTTAAGCGGTAATGTTCATTGTCTCCTCCAAAGTTTCTATTTCCTCTTTACTGCTGTGATTATGGTGCATTCCTGTGCCTATATATTTATTCTAAACGGGGCATGCTTCTTTTGGTCTCACTGTTGTTTGCGTCTTTGTTGTGGTGGGCACAACTCAGGAACTGGGAGTGGTACCTACTGTCACCACAGAGCCAAAAACTCCATACCCGATTTAATATACCCATAACAGTGGGACTATGGCGAGAGGGGAAATTTTATGGGCCTACTTCAATCTCTGTTTTGTAATTAAGGTCATGCGACATTTATTTTGATGGTCATATGCTATTTGGTACATAATCGTGATTGGTGCTATATAATCTAGGCAAAAACCGTGTGTGTGCGTGTGCGTGTGCGTCCAGATCCACCTGAAGAACCGTGAGCTTGAAAACACTAAGCTGAGTGCAGAGCTGCAGATGTTGAAGTCTGTGGACGTGAACAAGGAGAACACCATTGCTCAATTCAAAGAGCAGGTGAGCCGCCTCCAGGCCTGCCTCGCTGAGAAGGACAAGCAGCACAGGGAGATCCTGGCCAAGGTTTCTCCTCTGGTGAGTTGGTTGTCGTTACAAAATATATGTACATTCATATTTGATGCATTTTAATGTGTTTCTGTTTCATGTCAAGATGTAAATAACTTTATTAGCTTGTTTTGTAATCTTCTGGCGATAATGATAAGAAAAACAAAATATCGTGAGATATCCTTTAGTTCTCATTGACAAAGTAATTTTTTTTTAAGTAAGCATACAATTTTGGCTCCACTATGTATCTGATCTTATCACTGTGTGTGTGCAGGGTGATATGAAGGCCCTGAAGGAGCAGCTGCGGCAGAAGGAGGAGCAGCTCCAGGCCACGCAGCAGCAGTCGTCCATGTTGGCCGCCGAGCTGCGGGACGCCTCCAGCTCCCGCGACCGTAGCATGTCGGAGCTGTACCGCATGAGGCTGGAGGCCGACGCGCTGCGACAGGCCATGTCAGACGCCCAGGCCCAGTGCGAGCGCCTGGAGCGCCTGGTCGAGCAGACCAAGGCTGAGGCCAAGCAGGAAGCTGTGAGCATGCGACACTCAATCTCTATGTCTATATTGGTATTTGAATTTGCTGCACCTGTTAAAGGAAAACTTTTTAAACATAAGCCTTGGAAAATAGCTGCAGCTGACTGCCGCTTCACTGAAGTACATGGTTGCCATTGCCCCAAGCTATTCTCTCAATACCAGATCAATTTGAAAGATTCTGATGCCAATCACTCTGGGTTGTCTCCCAGTGATCAACAAATAAGGCTTAGGTTAAATTAAATAGCGGCGTCTTCCTCCCTCCTTCCTTCCTTCCTTCCTCATAATAATTATGTTCAATGCAACCAGATGTGCGTTTAATACCGAGCATCTGCTCAATCGGCCAATTGACCTTTCTCAGGATTCTTTTGGCTGTTAACACTTTCAACGACATTAAAAGATATTTATTATTTTTGTCAAATTGCGCTTTTAGCTTAACTTATATTACAACAAATACATTCATCAGCTCAGATTGCATTATGACCATACAGCCAAGGGTGTGTGATATTTGGTCCATTCTACAGCTAAGTTTGCATGCAACACACACCTGTATAACAACATGACGCCACAGTAGACCACAAGAACAACATGAAACGTATCAGACTGTGCATAAGTGGGGAAAAAAGTGCCTGAAGTGGAATGTGTAGGGAAGTTACTGTCCATATAGAGTCATGGTCAGAAATATAAGTACCATTGGCTTTGTGATGGAGTTGTTATGTGGCCTGGTGTTTTTAGGAGCAGGCCAAAGCAGAGGAAGAGGCTGCGGCAGACCCGGTGGCCGTTGCGGAGCTGCAGAGAGA
This sequence comes from Cyttopsis rosea, assembly GCA_900302355.1. Lineage (NCBI taxonomy): Eukaryota > Metazoa > Chordata > Actinopteri > Zeiformes > Parazenidae > Cyttopsis > Cyttopsis rosea. Next base: position 22,496 of record OMKR01086406.1, read on the forward strand.
AGTGGAGGACCTGAAGCTCAGGCTGCACATGGCTGCAGAGCACTACAAGGAGAAGTACAAGGAATGCCAGAGACTGCAGAGACAAGTGTCCAAGCTCTCTGACCAGCAGGGGGTGAGCCTCACCTGGAACACACACACACACCCCCATGCTTATATAACCAAACACACAACAAACTGGTTATTATTATTCCTGGAATATATATCCTGATATTTATTTTTCTCTATGGGTTGTTAGGACCAGAGGAAAAGCTCAGCTGCAGAGGCCATAACTGTCCCTGCCTCGGCGAGTCCAGACACCTCTGTGCCAGGTACTTGCATCAAACTGTGTTAAATTCCCACCGCGGGTGCAAGGTTTCTGCGGAACCATCTGACCCGCCCTCTACCGCTTTACAGGCAGCCCTGGCTCCGCTGACCCCATGCTGGAAGCCATCATCCAGGAGAAGTTGCGAGGCATCAGCAGAGAGGCTTCCGACAGGAACGACAAGTACAGGAAGTGCAAACAGTTGCTGAGTGTAAGAAACTCATCCTTTGCATCCTTTTAGCTTTGTTTATGTTAATGTGATCAGTCAGTACAGTCTATCAGTGGCTCTCATCCGGTCCAGCCTCAGGATCTACATTTGTCCTTAGTCACTAAATCACATGAACATAATAAAAACATTTTTAACCATTCTCATTTATTTCACAAAATGAATTGTACACTTACCCACAAATACTTCTGTGCAGTTAAAAACAGTGCACAGCTTTTATTTAATTTGACTTAACAACAACTGATGGTGTTTTTTTTTAATTATTATCATTATTATTTTATTTTTTCCTTTTATTATTGGATGTTCGTGATATGGTGGCCACACACAAAATAAAACAAAATCTGACATTTGAGTGACTTCAATAAATTATAATTTTTGTTTCCATATTTGAAGAAGTGGATGTATATACGCTCCGCGGTCCACTAGAAATGGACCCGTGACCCAGTTTTGAATTGGGACCCACCCGGTGAGAGCCGCTGTATAATCTAGTGTGTGTTTGTACTGTAGAGGCATCTCAGCCGGGGTTCACACAGCTACACGTGCACGACTCGCACGGACAGGCACCGTTTACTCCACATGACAGATGATCTCAGCTCTGTGTGTAAACACTGTTTACACGACATGACGAGACATGGAATGGAGTTTACTGACTGCACTTTGCCTTCGGCACGACAATACGCAGTACTGCATTTTAATTCTAGTTGGCATGTGAGCTGGTAATTTAAGGAAATTCAGCATTTGTTCTACAAATTCCAACTTTGCAACTATAATAATAGATAAAATAATAAATAATTCTGCCTTATTGCTCACAACCTTTCAATTGTTTATGTAAAAAGGGCTTCTAATAAGCATTTGTTTATTAGTTTGTTTAACAGTTGATTACTTTGACATTACTTTGACGTTTGTTAAAATGTTGTTTTGCATTATCAGCCTTATTACTGCAATTTGTATTTTACGGTCACAAGATTTAACCATTCATACGGTTGTTACAAGTTAATTCTGGATTGGAAAGTATTACATTGGATGACATCTGTGATTTCTTTAGGAGGAGAAGGAACGTAGCTGCATGTTTGCTGATGAGCTGGCCAAAATGGAGGTCAAACTGAAGGAGCAGCTGAAGACCAATGAGAACCTGAAGCTGCAGGTCGCAGCGGAGGAGGATCGCTACAAGGTTGGTTCAAACTGCAGACTGCTCCCAGTGCGGCTGCTAGCCACAGGCCTCAGAGCGCGAGCTGATAACTGTTTCTACCAAGCACAGAACTGCTTGTGCACTTCATACTGGAAGTATGAGTTTCTTTTATTGCTGCATGGCTGGTCTAACTCAGGCATCCAGCCTTTGATGCTATCGCACTCGCTGAGCAGCCATCAGACAGTGCTGTTTATGAGCAGGCCTGCGCAGAGAGGACATTTTATTGCTGTTTATGTCAGGCGTTGCAGAGAAGAGTAGCTTGGCTCTGAGGAGTCCTCTCCAGTTGCCTGGTTAATTCTCTAGTTGGCTCGGGACTGGTAGACATGTGCTCTGTATGTCAACGGAATTCAAACAGGTTGTCTTGCTTTTGGCTCTTCTGTTTGTAAATCAGTCCCTTGCAGAGAGGAAAGCCATTTATGGCCAAGATCAATTAATGTTGTGCCTCTAGTAAAGTTTTTCCTATATGCAATTTGCAAACGCCACCACCTGTGTATGTAGCATTAAATGTTAGTAAATGTTAGATTTCAGAGGCTGAACTGGTTGTTTTGTCGTATATTTGTTGTTTCCTGCAGAGCCAGATAGCAGAGAAGGGACGTGAGCTGAAAGAACTGAAGGACACACTTGCACTCCTTGTGAAAGAGAAGGAGAAACTGGAAGGGGTTAGGCACAGCTTTCATTTTCTACTTTTTTATAGACTTCTTCCACTCTAAAACTTACCCCAAGTCTGCCATTTTCCTTCTCCCAATCTGGTCTGGGTTTAACATGTCTCTAATTGGAAAGGCAAAGTAAATGAGTTCTGATTTTCCATTCCATTACTCTGGACCACAGCAAGGTCCACGCTGACCCAGAATATTGCTCCGAGGTAACGCCGCTGTAGCTAAGAGGAACAAAACGACCCAATTTGAGGTTTAGAATGTAAATTAAATTGGCGCCTGCAACAAACATCAATAAAACACAGACTACCATTCCCTTTGAAAATGAGAGGAATTTCTTTTTTTAATGAAGATGCTTGTTAAACTGCAAGCAAACCGGCAAGCAGAGAATTCACTTCAGTAGTTATGTGATTGTATGGAGATATAAATAAAAGATGCGGAAAGAAGAAGCCAGCTGAGTAGCTCCTTAGAACACAAACAGCTGTCAGGGTTCCCACGCATCCTAGAAAACCTGGAATTTTGTAGTAGTTTTCCGGTCATGGAGAAATCATGGAATATGACAAAATTGCCCAAAATGTCATGGAAATACCATAAATTTAAACTTAAATTTGCTTCTCTGGGATTAGACTTCTGATTAGACTGTGCTGCAACTTTCCGAGGTCAGAAATTCAGAAGATAGCCAGAATTTACATTGTTTCTAAAAGCGCAATTTGGCAAAAATTGTTTCACATCATTTACATAATTTGAGAACTCCAAGTTAATGGTTCCCTGAAAGGAATATTATATAATATTATAGCAGTATTTTTTTCTATGTTTGTGTAGGATCTGAAGAAGAGCAGCAGCAGGAAGGTGGAGCAGGCCTGCACCCAGAGCATCCAGTCCAGCATGCCGGTGTTCCTGCAGTACCCCGTCCCATACGCCCAGGACGCCCCCACCCCACTGCTCGTGGCCCAGAGCCCCACCGAGCTGCACTTTGGGAACCCGTACTCCACCTCGGACACAAAAGGTGGGTTGGGCGTCATTTCCCAGACGTTTCCTGCCAGCGTGCATGAATAATTGGACTTGATCTGCAGAGGATGCAGACATTTAAACACACTCCGTACTTTCCGCAGATGAAACCGACGAGGAGTTCTCTGAGGACCAGCTGCTCCGGCTGCCCCCCGTGGGCCCGCCCTCCTGGGACAGCAACGTCGTGTGCATCCAGCCCACCCGAAACCTCAGCCGCCCCGACGACCTGGAGGAGCCCGAGGAACAACATAACAACAACAACGTATGCAGAACTGCTACCTCCCCAGTCTTTGTTTTCTCTTTGACATGTGTTAGTAATATACTGTATAATAACTATGGGATCTTTCACATTTAATGATGATCATCTTAGTGCAACTACAACCCCTGAGGGCAACACTAAGAAAATAGTGCTGGCGCCGATAGCACCATCAATTGCGCCCGCTATCTACGGCGTCTTTGCGTCCGATTCATAAAAGATATTGCGCTAATGATATGCCAGCACAAACACGGCCATAACGTTTTGCTGCTGAGTGCAATTTGCGCTTGTTTTGCGTCTGATCGTAATTATCCATGTGGCAAAGTAAATAATCTGTGCGTCAGCAGGAGCCCGCTGAGCCTGAGACTACACGGAGCGCGTGAACACACACACACACACACACACACACACACACACACACACACAGGCTCCAGGGAGCCTGACTCCAGTGGGGCACACAGGGTTTTTTTGTTTTGTTCAATTAGGAAAAGGAGTACAATAAATAAATAAAAAAC
>OMKR01086407.1:0-10232 GCA_900302355.1 Cyttopsis rosea
AAGGTATGTCTCCAACTGTATGGCAACAGCCACTGGAGCACTGTTCAGTGATGCAGATGCAAGCTCCTCTGCAATTTCATCAAACACACTGTCCAGACTGCTACTGGGCCGGTCCTTCCGTGATCTTCCGACAGGCGGTTCATCCTGGTCCTCCCGGTCCTTCCGACAGGCGGTTCATCCTGATCCTCCCGGTCCTTCCGACAGGCGGTTCTCCAGGTCCTTCCGTGGTCTTCTGACAGGCGGTTCATCCTGGTCCTCCCGGTCCTTCCGACAGGCGGTTCATCCTGATCCTCCCGGTCCTTCCGACAGGCGGTTCTCCAGGTCCTTCCGTGGTCTTCTGACAGGCGGTTCATCCTGGTCCTCCCGGTCCTTCCGACAGGCGGTTCTCCAGGTCCTTCTGTGGCCTTCTGACAGGCAGTTCCTCATGTTCGTCCCGTTTGTCTGCATAGATTGTCTCTGATAGACATTGTCTGCAGCTCCTGCATCACCATCGCTTTGGCCTCCCTTGCAGTGTTGGTGTGTGAGAAGAACTGATTCTTATATGTACAACAGAAAGGGGGAACATTTTAGCTGACAATAGAAGAAGAATCATTTATTTATCATACACACGCATGCAGAGGGTGGTGACGACCACACACACACACACACGCACACACACACAAGTGACGATGAGATTTAGTCATTTATCCCATCCTAGCCGTCCTTCCTCCAGGGGCAGCCCTCGCTTTGTCAGCGCCCGGGGACCAATTCCAGGTGGTCCATGTCATGATCCGCGACAGGACAGGACAGGACAGGAAAGTGTTCTGCACGTTTTTAGTCGGGGTCCTTATGTTGGAGGAGACCCATGCAAACACAGGGAGAACGTGCAAACTCCACACGGAAAGGCCCCTGATCGGGAGATAACCCACCGGAGCACGGTGGGTTGCTGTGAGGTAGCAGCGCAAGCACTGTGCCACCGCGCCGCTTAATATGCAAGCATACTAAGCTTTTATGTCCAATCACTGGCAATATTTAACTAAGGCATTTTTAGCATGTAACATAGAATCATAATTATACTGTGACAGCTGAGAGGGAAGAAAGAATGAAAAAAACCTGTATATAGGCTAACATTGCATAAGGTCTGTCTCTCTATATTGAATTTGTATGTGTCCTCTAGAAATCAATAAATACTGACACTTTTAGGCAGGCGTATGGTTTCCCTCCTTCAAACTTACTAGTCATGAAAACCACACACAGCCAGTCTTATATATGATTTTTAAGTGCATATATCAGTTACCTTGGGTCGAGTACAGTTGCGATGCAGGAGAGCGGGTTTTTCTACTCTCCACATCGGAAAAACGCTTCTTCACAGCTGCCAGTAGTGTTCTTTGGTGTTTTAATTCCATGGTCCTCATCATTCTCTTTGGCCAATAATCTCTGCAGCACAGTGACAGCAGGAATCACATCTGAGGCTAATGCATCCGAAGAGCTCACTTGTCGAGTTAACTCCTCAAATGGAGCCAAGACGGATAGCGTGTTCTCCAGCAGACTCTACTGGTTAAGAATGAGGCTGGAAGGTCCTAATACTCCGAGGGGCTGTCTCTGCTAAATGAGAGACTGGAGCACGTAAAACGTACTGTTCAAACGTGTCCGTACGTCTTGTTGGAGTCTCCTTATTGGCTGGTTGAGTTGTAGCTGGATGTCTTCTAGGCGGGCGTATGCCAAGGCGGAATGTTAAAAGTGCCGGATTATTTTGCGCCCGACTGCCACAGCATCAGAAACACTTCGCTGAGCAAGAAGGCCTTCGGTTACAGAAGGCTGGAGTGTGTGAGCGACGCAAGGAAGGCTAGGGAGTCCAGCGTCATCCATGGCTTTTATCATATTTTTGGCATTGTCCTTATCTATCCACTGCACAGTTAGGCTGATGAGAGACAGTGGACTAACACTACTGCTCCAAATGTCAGTGGTAAAGCTGATGACTGTTATGTCAGTGTCACAGAAGTTTTTGATGTGCTTTTTCACAAAACATTCTCTCTGACCAATCAGTAGACTAGTGTTTTTATGTACTCTTTTGGTGTCGCCAATAAAGGACAAAAATAATACAAATATAAAGGTACCAGGCAGGTACTATTTGCCCAATGGAAAACCAAATAAGGCGAGTAGAGTCGGGTCAGTTGCGTGGCTCGCGGAGTACGAGTACTTGAGCACAGTATCAGGCCCGATATCGGTATCGGTGCATCCCAAATTTTCGGTAAGACAGAAAGAAAGACAAATATTAAAATGACAGTTATTCACCAGTTCTCACACAGTTTGAAGCCTCCCCCCTTCTGTTTGTGAGGGAGTTCAAATTTTTTTTTCTGTTTCATTTCCATGGTTAATTTCCACAATGTATCGTAGTGGATAAACCTAAAGCTGTCACTATCGTCACATCATCGCCCGATCGCAATTACTTGAGCTGATCGCCATCATTTGGTCAAATCAGAGTCCATGATTACCTTTTCATCCAAATGTCAAGGGAATTTATGTGAGTCCTGCCTTTCTCTGTGTAAGAATAAAATAATGTCTCATGTCATTCGCTGAGGAAAGATTGTGATCCGGGGGCGCATTTGCACGCAGCGACCGGCAGCAGCGCGGAGCCTGTTTGTATTGAATTTGAGTTTGAATTTACTTGTATTGTCTTGTTCCTCGTAAACCGAGGAATCGGGGTAGGAGAGGAGGGGTGCGGGAATGCACAAGATGGCAACCCTTGTCTTGCATCCCCTTGCCACCTTGCCCGTGAAGTACTTTATAAGTAATTAAAATAATTTAAAAATAAATTCTGTAATAAATGGGAAGCCAATGCAGAGCAGCCAACACTGGAATGATATGATATGATCATTTTGGACCAACTAGAGCCGGGACACAGAGGAGCAAGTCAGAGTACAGAGCATTACAATAATGAAGACGGGAGGGGACAAAGGCATGAATTAATTTTTACAGGTCATGAAAAGAAAGTACAGATTTGATTTTGGCGATGTTCTTAGATGAAAGAAACAGGATTGGACCACTTGATATGCAGCTCAAAGTTCATATGTTAGTCGAAGAAGACGGGACAAGACAAGGTTTTTTGAGGCACTCTTGATATTTGCTGTTAAAGGACCGATACACAGCTGTATTTTTTCATAAATGCTCTCAGGGCCAATAACAAGCACCTCAGTTTTATCAGGGTTAAGCTGGAGGAAGTTGCATGACACCCACTCCTTGATGGCTGTTAAGCAGTCCTGCAAGGTAGAGAGTTGGGTTAGTTCATTTGGTTTGAATGAGAAGTACAGCTGTGCATCATCCACATAACAGTGATAACAAATGGACTTAAAATGGCTAATTAAGCGACCATATACAGAGAGAAAAGGATAGGACCAAGGATTGAACCTTGGGGCACACCACAGGCCAGCGGAGCAGATGAGGAAACATAGTCATAGTCTACTAGCCACAGAAACCCCTAGTCCTGGTTATACCCACCTATTGGTTTAGCCTACTAAGGAGGATGGAGTGGTCAATAGTGTCAAAAGCTGCGCTTAAGTCAAGCAGCAACAGAACTGAACACTCCCTGGCTCCTGTTTGAAGGAAATAATATTGGAAAAATAGGCATTTCTTGCCTCTTTCACCTTCTGATTGAAAGATGAAAGAAGTTCCTTCATGAAAATAAAGTGAACCTCCAGCTTAGTGTTTTTCCACCTACGCACAACCTTTCTGCACTCTCTTTTAAGAAAACAAATGTTATCATTCATCCAAGGGGATGGGTTCAGTACAAATTGATTTGTGTTGTTGTTAAAGGAGCAGACAAGGTCATTTGTCAGGACAGGGAAAGCCATATCCTTACTAAGGTCAGCAAAGACAGAAGAGAAGTTAACAGCAGACTAGCTATTGAGAGTGTGAGAACGGGTAGTGCATTTGATGGATTGAATGTCAGCATTAAAAACATTATCGAAAATAATACACTTGTGATTGGACACAAATAAGTCAAAGCATTAAGGTTCAGACCCAAAGTAAAAACCAAATCGAGAGTAAGACCTCAATTGGGTGTTGGCCCTGATACATGTTGCATTAGATTCAAAGACTGAGTTGTACACAAAAACTCAGGAGCAAACTTATCATATTCATCACCAACATGTATATTAAAATCACCAATAATCATAACCCTGTCGATTTTAACAACCACGGAGGATATAAACTCGGCAAATTCTGTCAAAAAGCCATTTTTTGGGCCATCTGAGCGGTAAATCAGCACGGAGAAGAGAGGATTAGCTGATGAAATTCTGAGCATAAGCGCCTCAAAAGTGTTGAAAATGCCTGTTTGGTAAAAACAGCAGCTAGCCCTCCTCTACGACCGGACATCCTGGGCGCACTGACAAAGTCACAGTCCGTGGGACACAGTTCAGTGAAGGCCATCTTGTCTCCACATTTCAACCAAGTCTCAGTTATAAACAGGAAGTCCAGATTATGAAACACAAAGAAGTCCCTTAAACGATAAACAACTTGTTGCACACCGACCTTGCGTTGATTAAAGCCATTTTAATCAGAGGTTTTGCGGTGACTGATGGCACAGCCCGAGCAACGGGCAGCAGGTTCCTGTGGTCAACACCACTGGACACCGGAACACCAGGAAGGCGCAGGGGAAGAACGCCGTTGTGAACGGAGATGGGCCAGAGCCAGGCCAGTCTAACCACTGGGGGGTGCTGAGGTAGTCTCAGCCATGCCAAACAGCGGCACCATCACGTGACTTGATGCTGTGTTCAAGAAGCCTCATTCTCATTGTTTCATCATTGTCTCGTTGTCCTCGTTGTCCCTGAGCCATGGCTTTCACAGAGACACAAGGACTCCGACAGCAAAGTGGCGATAGACAGGTTTGGGGCTCCGCTTCGCACGGACCGGGAGACCGCGACCACCGGCAAGTCATGCAGAGGTGGGGTATGTCTCTATACAAATGAAAAACAGTTTTAGTGACAGAGATACTGTCGAACTACTTTCTGTGTCCATGCGCCCATTTTATTTGCCACAGGAATTTCCACAGATCTTTGTGACTGTAATTTATGGAGAACAAAAGGATATCAATTTGCATATAGAACCAAGAGGGGGGTTCAGGATGCCACACTCTGCTCAACTACATATACAAGCACCCCGAGAGCTCTAACAACCATGCAAGGTTATTGTTTGTGGACCTTTCATCAGCCTTGAACACCATACAGCCACATTTGCTAGTCCAGAACCTCACAGACAAGTTTGGCTTGGACAGCTGGATTTTTGGCTGGATTCTAGACTTCCTCACATGCAGGATGCAAAGAGTAAATGGTCAACTTTCCGAGCTGTCCGTATCATCCACTGGCTCTCCCCAGGGATGCGTCTTCTCTCCTCTACTGTACATATTGTACACTAATGACTGCCGCAGCATGTATGGAAACCATCACATCTTGAAGTTTGCTGAAGACATTTCCCATGGTCCTGTTGTCGACTATTTTTATTGGTGTCACAAATCGATTTTTGTACTAATGTGTCAAAGACTAAGGATATGTGTATTGATTTTAGATGTTCTCACCCCTCTCAGTGATTGATGGCTAGAATATAGAAATAGTGGAATCCTACAAGGATTTGGGAACTATACTAGACAATAAACTGACATTTGAGAGTAATACTGACATGGTGTACAAGAAAAGCCAGCCAGTCGCTTTTGTCTCAGGAAACTCTCTATGGTCCAGGTTGACAGGACCCTGGTGGCAATGTATTATTGGTCTTTTATTGTGTCTGTGCTCACTTTCTCCTTTATCTGCTGGCATCAGTCTCTCAAGGTAAAACACAAAAATGTACTTATATCTGCAGCAACTGGCACTGCACTTTTACTGAGGTTTTTTTGGTCTTAGTGTTGTATTTTGTTCCTGTGTCTTATCTGTGCTAAAGGTATGTGTCCCACTGCTGCATAACTAATGCCCCACTGGGGACAAATAAAGTTATTGATTGATTTATTTATTGATCGTGATCCTTCGAAGTCCAACCGATCGTCTTTCTTTCAGGCCAGCAGAATGTGATTCACTTCCAGACGGAGACGAGTCTTCATCTTATTTAAGAGGAAAGTTCTCACTCTCTCTGCGTTCTGGCCCATATACCGAGATGAAATTAAGACAGAGTATCCTCAAGATCTGTACTCCAGTGAAGATTTATCCAGTCTGCCCTGCTCCAGCTGCAATCCAGCTTTAGGTCTTGGACTTTTAATCGGTGGAACCACATAAAGAGATGAAAGCTGCCTTCTCATCTGGACAGCCCAGTGAGAGATTATCTCCTGGAAAAAGCAACCTCGCTGTGCCCGCAGCCGCCGACTCACAATTGTCTTTTGAATGGCTCGTTGAACGTCTCCTTTACCCGGGTGGCGTTCACCTTTCGGGCACACTCACATAGGGGAAAATAGCGTCTCCTCAGGAAGGGCACGGATTGCGCGCAGACTCCCCGCAAGGGTTGTTGTCGCCACAGTAACAGCTGACGGGCTAGACAGGCTGTTGTGGCGCATGTCGCTCATTTTTCTGCTAGTGTACTTAGCGGAAAGCAAAAGTTGTTTTTTCTACTTATGTCCAAATGGTATTGCAGAGCCTCTTCACACTATCTGTGGGATGCTTATCATTTTTTATCAGGTTTGGGCTGTGAAATGAACTATTCACAACACAGAACTATCCTCATCCTTATATTAATAGATGCTCTGTTTGTGTGAAACTATAGCCCCCTGTGGATTTCACTCTCATTTTGGGGTCTGTATTCTGTTCAGCACCCACTCCCCTCTTTTCACCAGCTTGTTTATTCAATTATGAGATTCACTAAAACCCAACCTGAAGCCATGGTTATGCACACTTTAGTCTTAATTATACTTTTTCTTTGTTTGTTTGCTTTCAGAATAATCCACCAGAGATGGCTGAATGCTTTTCACTTGCTGCATGGAAAGGACAGATGTGGCGGTTTACTATGGTTTTGTGAAACATGGTTGGAGAATGTGAATTTGAATCATGAACACATTGGAAAATCCATGTTGCAATAATGCAAACATGCAACAATAATAGAACAGATCCTGTTGTCAAACGAAAACAGCTCATGGCGATTTCCATCAAACATGGTTAATTAACTGAACTAGAAGGGCTTGACAGCGTGCGCGCACACACAAACTAGTTTTTCCTATGATGACCCACATTTTAAATTGTGCAGTATTGGAGGAGCAGTTAGAGAGTAGAGAGAGGGAAGGCTAAAAGATTAATTTTTGTTATCAGAGATCCATATTAGAGATCTGATGTATTTGAAAGAAATCCATATTCAAGTGCCCTGATGAGTGACAGCCTGTTAGAGCCTGTTTCATGTTTCATTTGGTGTGATCAGAGGTGGTGCTTAAAGGCTTGGAAGGTTGGAGAACCACTGTTGTAAGTGATTTTTGGACACAGCACATGTCCTGTTTGAGAGAAATGCGTTGGAGAGCCATAGCTGCATCCAAAATGCCATACTTGCATACTATTTATGGCAAACTAGTATGTGAATGTGTTTAGTATGTAGCAGGTAAACAGGGGGAACTAGTGCCAGGTAAACAGGGTGGTGGTTTAGGAACTAGGGGAAGGTAAACGGGGGGCGTGGTTTAGAAACTAGTAGCAGTTAAACAGGGGTGAGGTTTAGGAACTAGGAGCAGGTAAACAGGGGCGTGGTTTAGGAACTAGTGGCAGGTAAATGCAGGGCGGGATTTAGGAACTAGTAGTAGGTAAACTACGAGACAGAGGTTTAGGAACTACTGGCAGGTGGTTCAGGAACTATTGGTCAGTAAATGGGCCATGGTTTGGAAATTAATAGGTATGAACTAACTATTACTAAGTATCGAGTCAACGGGGGACGTTGTTTAGGAACTAGTAGCAGGTATATTTGGGTGTGGTTTAGGAAGTAGTTGCAGGTAAACAGGGGCATGGTTTAGGAACAAATTGCAGGTAAACGGGGGCGTGGTTTCACGGTTTATTAAACTTCAATGTGTGTCCATCTGTAGCAAGTCTCTGGTCGTTTGTAGGAAATGGACCAGGAGGCAAGTGGAACGAAAAAAAACAGTCTTTGCTGGGTGTTTATTTACACAAAAGTCATAAATAATACAATTGGAGTAAGAGACCAGCCTTGCTGTCAGGAGAGAGAGAGAGAGAGCGAGGTGGAAACACAGCAGCATGTAAAGATTGCTAATTACCTCAATCTCCTGCAGGTGTGTCCCCTTTCGGTTGCCAGTGCTGGCTCTCTCCACCTGCAGATGGCGCCACCATTCCCCACTGCCACATACCCCCACCACCCGACTTAGGCCGGGGAACCGCCCGGCCGACAGCTAACTCCCTCCCCAGAGCGAGAGTCAGCCACCACCATCTTAGCCCCCAGCCTATGGATCACTTTGAACTTAAAAAACTGTAAAGCCAGATACCACGGTGTGAACGGGGCATGGTCCGAATAGAGGGTGAACGGGCGCCCCAGGAGGTAATACCACAGATCGCTGATCACCCACTTGACCGCCCACAACCGAGCAAGCGTGTGGCCGGTGCCCCCTAGTCTCTCTGATGATTCAGTAGATGATTGTATTTGGACAGTGATTACATTTTTATTTTGGCATGATTGTCTCATTGTTCTGTAACTGCAACATTGTGCTTAGCATTTCGTTTTGGCACGTTTCAAGCACCACACACTAGAATGTATAGTGAAACTGAGTGGATTGCGTTTCAAGTTCTGATACGAATTCAGCATTTCGTTCTTCTTGAAAGTCTCAAGAGTGAATTGTTTGAAAACAATCTAACGCAGGCTTGGCATTTCATATCGACATGTTTTCACTTATGGAAAGTAATGTCATGTGTGGAACTGTGCATTTCACCTTACACTGTGATGAATGGATTTCAAGGTGTCCTCTTGTGTTGTCATGATTATCGATCATTTTTAATTAATATAATAATTGATTGTGTCCTGCATCAAGGATCACTTGATCCATGATCCCTGATTAGAACTTCATTAGTAATTTCACATTTACATCTACATCAACACTTAATTCTCAAAGTGAGCCGAGGTGATGGACATGTTTGATCTTGTTTTTGAAAGTGTGTGCTGAGACATCTCCAAATCTTCTGTGCCACATGTAGATTGAAAAGTGAGATGAATGCTATAACCAGTGCCGTGACACTGATTCATTGTGACATGACTGAGTGACGGGCGGCATCTGAAAAGAAGCCGTCAACTTCTGGTAAACATTGCTGTTGGTTCGTTTTCTTCCAAAAAGGAATCTCTGAAGTCGATCTCATTCATTATTGAGTCTTGAGTTTTGAGTTTTAAAATGAGAACAAAGATTCTGATCTGGTCAGAATTCCTCCAGTCGCTGGATTTAAAGCCGGATTCACACCGAATCCGAAGTTAAGTTGAACTTAACCTCAAAATCCAGTTTTGAGGTGGAGGACATTTCATTTCGCTCAATTGGAGGCTGTAGTTGTCCATTCACACAGCTTCACTGTGACTTTGGTTTAAATGTTTTTTGTTGAAGCCATAATGAAGCTTTACACTATAAATTAAGGATCAGTGTTTGTAGGGTTGTAGACCACGTAGTTTATGATCAGGCCTCTACCTGATACCTGTATGTGTCTCATATCTAGTCAATATGTGTAAAATGTATATTTTGTACTGCGTCCTGAATGCCTACGTAATAATTTTTTAAAGTAACTATGAAGCCTGATTCACACCGAATCCGTATACGTAGCCGACAGTCGGATTCTCCACCTAGTGGCCATCGGATGAACTGCGTCAGCATGTCAGAGCTCGTTTTTTCCAGTACAACAGCGATAACGTGGACATGCACCATGTTCCATGAATGAGAGTTTAAAACCCCCTTTTATATAGCATTTGCAAAGTGCGAAAAAATAAAGAAAAATACACACGATTCACTGATAAAGAGTTGAATTGATAGTGAATATAGTGACGTCGACTTCCGGTTTGTAGATTGGGTGTGAGGCAGGCTTATGGTGTGACCAATTGAACATACACATACACACTTGTATCGGCTGCCACTTGCTCCGACCCAGACTAACAAAACACAAACATTTAAGCACCAGGTATGGGAATTTGCAATCACCTCAAGTCCCCACACCTGGTGCTGGCAGATGAGGGAGAGCTGGCGCGAATCAGTCCAGACTGGCTAACCACCCTCCCCTTGTCTGCCACACAGGTATTTCAGACATAAAATGTAATATCAAACC
>OMKR01086412.1:0-13090 GCA_900302355.1 Cyttopsis rosea
ACGACTATCTGTGCTGAGGAAGCCTACACTGAGTATTTACACAGGTGATCTTTTGCGAGCTAGAACAACACAGATTGCGGGCAAAACACAGTGAGCATTGTTAACAAAACCCAAATGACCATGATCATTTACGGTCAGCACAAATAAAACAATCAAAATCTTCCAGTCATGTAATGGTCAGCCTAATAGCAACACCATACGTTCTTTCACTTTAGACAAGGGACACTTTCTCACACAGAGGAAGACTAAAAGAAATGATTATCCGTTGGTAATGCAGCATATAAAACATCAACAGCACTGTTGGCACCGTGCTCCGGTGGGTTATCTCCCGATCAGGGGCCTTTCTGTGTGGAGTTAAGGACCCCGACTAAAAACATGCAGAACACTTCCTGTCCTGTCCCCTGACCACGGCATGGACCCACCACCTGGAATTGGTCCCCGGGCGCCGACAAAGTGAGGGCTGCCCACTGCTCCTGGCTGCCCATGGAGGAAGGACGGCCAGGATGGGATAAAAGCAGAGACTGTATCTCATCGTTCACCACTCCTGCATGTGTGTGTGTGTGTGTGTGTGTCACCCTCCGCATGTGTGTGGTATAATGTGTGATTATTAAATCATTCTTCTTCTTCTTCAACTATTTAACAATGCTTAATCATTGCATTTTCCACAACACTCTATATTGTCGAATTTAAAGTCTTAAAAATCAAGAAACAAATTGTTGAAAAGAAAACGGTTGAGAACCACAGATCTTTTTTTAAACATTTTGTGTTCGATCCCTTTCACCAAAGGTGTTTTTGATGTATTCATGGCAGCCGAACATTTTCCTCCATCCCTTAATAACAACGCCTTGCTCTCGGCACTGCTCGCTGTAGGAGGCCAGCGCCTGGCACAGCATCCTCTTGTCCCCCTTGTTCAGACACATGTCGTACGCGCAGCTGCTCATGAACGACCGGGGATCCACTTTAACGTGACAGAGACGGAACGCGCCGGTCTTGGCCGCGACGGCGCCGCACAAAGCCTCCGTCTTGTACAGTTTGCGTTGGTTCCCGTTGCACGTGGGGCAGTTCCCCTCGCAGGCGTCCAAGCAGGGGGCCACCCCGTCCTGGTCTGCGGTCCGCCAGCTCTTGCCCCATTCTACAATCGAGGACAGGGCCTTGCCCGCTGGGCTCTGGCGCTCGTCTTCGCCGTCGCCGTTGAAGTTGCCGCACAGGCCACAGACCTTGCTGTAGTAGCTGCTGGGCAGCCGGATGACCAGCTTCCAGTTCCAGTCATAGGAGACTACGAGGCCAAAGTCAGTCTCCACCGCCGCAGTGTGGCCATGCTGCAAGACGGACACCTTGCCCCGACCCAGCTGCACGGGGAGATTCAGCCGCTGCCCGTTCACCTGAAATACACACATCGGATCAATGTACCGCAGGAATAGTACGAGGGACGTCGAATGAACCGGCTCACCGTGACAAAACCGATTTTGTTCTTGCGTATGACGATGGTATAACCGTACACGGCCACGTCCACCTCCCTGATGTAGGACACCGGGCTGTTCCCTCGATTGTCGTTCCTCTCGCTGACCGAGAAGGGGACGAGGCTGCCCAGGTGCCCGCAGGTGGCAGAGATGGTGTATTTGCAGGTGCCCTGGAAGTCGTAGTCGTAGCCGTCGAAGGTACGGTAGTGGGGGTCTCCCCACGCCCAGCAGGTGCCCGTGGACTCGGGGACGCACTCGGCTTCGCCCTTTTCCACGTGGCACTTCTCCTTCACGTGGCAATTCGCCGCTTTGCAAGGATCTGCACTAGGTTGGGAAAAACAAAAGCAAAATGAATACTTTGGAAACATTCAAAGCATTAATTTCAGTGTATGCACTTACCTCTTATTTGGATTCAAACATTACAACTAATTTATGAATTACTGGAAATACACTGGATACAGTGTATTTATTAGTAGAGTAGAAATCATGCTTACTTGATATCATATTTCTTGCCCGTGCCGTAGCATGCCTTGATCCCCTTCCTGACCCTGCATTCAGTGTTTTTGGGGCAGGAGTGAGCCTCGCAGGACAGGCCCTTCACAGGATCGCACATGCACTTCTTCTTACAGTCTTCCTCGTATATCACTTCTCTCGGCTAGGAACAAAGAGAAGTTCACGTAACTTTATGTGACATAAAGTAATTCCTACACTCTTCTATTGACTTTGTTCAACGTATATCTTGGAAATCTTCCTTCCGTGACCTCCACATACAATGGTAAATGGTACTGAAAAGGACATTTTAAGATCTAACTTGTGACTTGAGTGGATTGACATTTCTCTTAATGAAATGCGGAGGATATGGGGAAAAAGACCTTGTTGTGCATCACGCTCCCTGTGTTTTCTTAATTTACATATAAAAAATGCACTTACAATTTTCTCAATGCCTGGGGGAGACTCAAGACAGATGACTTTTATGAGTCGTTCGCATGTCACATTTTCACAGCGAACAAATAAAATGGGAATCATTGAACCACCAGAGTGAAGATTGAAATTTTCTTTGACAGCAGGGTTAAAACACAAAAGTGTGACAAAACAGACAATTCTATTTTCCTCTCTAATTGTGAATACAGGTCTAACATCGGCATTAAACTGTCAAAGGAATATAGTAATGCTGAGATATACAAACATTTATTCATACCTTGTAGGTTCTTCCGTTCTCATAACAGCCGCACTCAGACTCCTTCACGCAGGTCTGTCCATTGAATAAAAAGCCATCGTCGCAGTTGCAGCCTTCGATGCAGCTGCTGGAGCACTGGACCACGTCGGAGAGGCCCGTGCACGCTGCGGAGCAGGTGTCCGAACACAACTCGTAATGGCTGTTGGCCGGGCATTTCATGGCTGAAAAAGGGAGTGAGTGGGAGGTTTTACAATCAAAGGTGTTGGTACTGTACCTTTAATATATAACACCCGAATGCATCGTCACTCACGGCAAAACAAAGCCGTCCTCCAGTTCTTGACGTCGACTCCGGCCGCGTGACAGTTGAAGGCGTACGCCGCCACGCTGTCGCAAAGCACCTCGCCGTCCCCGTCAGAAGTGCATATGTCGAACACGCAGTCCTTAAAATAGGGTCCCGGGTCCAGTTTTGGATGGCACGCCGCGAAGGGACCTTTAGGCAGCGTGATGACGCCGCAGTAATCCGGCCTCGCGAACACGGCTTTCCGTTCGGGGCCGCAGTCCGGGCACTTCTTCCCCTCGCAGCCGTCGTCACACGCAACGCCGGGGATGGTGACTTTCCACGATTTCCCGAAAAGGTTCACATTTTTAGTGAGCTGGCGGTCCGGCATCTGGAGGTCGTCGTTGAGGTCGCCGTTGAAGTTGCCACACAAGCCGCAGGTCTTGCCGCGGTAGTTTCCGGGTACGGTGAGAGTCACATGGTAGACCAGGTCGTAGGTGAGACGCAGGCCAAAGTCTGTGGTGATCACGTAGTGGATGCCCTCCTGCGAGACTTGGACCGCTCCATTGTTGATACTCAAAGGGAGGTTGTTGAACACTCCATTTAACTGAAAGAATAGGACAAAGAGGGTTTATTTCTCCTGTCTTGTTTTTAAATCTAGGCGAGGACAATAGGACAGGCGGCTCCGCTCACCAGGACTCCAAACACGTGGTTCTTCATGATGAAGGTGAAGCCGTAGACCTCCAGAGCCACCAGCCTGGTGACGGACACCACCTTGTTGTTGGCCATCTGGTCCCACTGCATGTTCTCCACCTGGACGGAGAAGGCCGCCAGGCGTGTGCCCTCCAGCTCGCAGCCCTTGGACAGTGTGTAGGTACAAGTTCCCTGCAAGTCGTACGCCAGCCCGTCAAAGGACATGTAATGGGGATCGCCGGAGGCGCGGCACACACCCTTACCAACAGGGTGGCATTTACGCAGGCCGTCGACCACCTCACACTTCTCATTCTGGCCGCAAGAGAATTGCTTACACTGTATCTGAAAAGACAAAAAATAAAATTAATTAATTAATAATAATAATTATAATAATAATTTCAACAGTGCGTTGAAAGAATATTTGTCCTCTTCCTGATGACCTACATTATTGCATATTTCTCACACTGAATGGTTTCAGACAAAATGTAATACTAGACGCTTAATATTAGATGCTTTAAAACCTGTAGTTCCTAGATCTGCACAGAAGAGCAGGCTAAAAGTCCTCCTTGCTGCTCTCAAATCTGCATTACCTCGCCATTCTGCACACACTTGCACTCCTCCTCACACTTCCCACCGGGATAAAACACTTGTCCGGTGTTGTAGTAGCGGTCGCCATGGACGCAGCCACACTGTGAGAAGGGCACACACCGGTCTCCGCTGAGGATGTGGCCCTCGTCGCAGGAGCAGGCCTCCTCGCACCGGGCCTCGCAGCCTCGGGACGGAGATGGATTTTGGCAGGAGGCAGGACAGGCGGCCGCACACACTTCATAGTGGCTGTTAGTCGGACATCTCACCGCTGGGACGGAGGGGAGACATAAGGCTTTTTTTTATAGCTTTTTTTTTTTAATTATTGCTGGGAAAAAAATTTGCACAATGACGAGAATTTCAAATCCAGAAAACAATATTTACTGATTCATGTGAAATAATTTAGTGAGATGTCTTTATGACATGGAAATATTTAAAATATTATTCTAGTATAGTATAGAGTATAGCTTTTAAAAGTTACAATTTTGACAGTGTGAATATACATCTGGTGCGTTAACAATGACAAATTTGATGCAAAAAATAGGCAATGCAGTTGCTGAATCTTCACTCATACACTCTCTACAACGCCGAATTTAAAAGTTTGCAGCTCCACTCGCTGGCGCTCCAGCTGTGGGTGGAGTTACTCAGATGAGGGGCGGTTCTAATTCTAATGTGTCACACGTGACATAGGGTGTGACAGCAAACTTGAACAGCGTGTTTTAGGCCTTTTTATTTCGACCGAGGCAGTTACAAAAAAAACTCACTGGGTTGTCTTTTTGCACAGTTGTGTGTCAGTAGGCCCATCAGAGACTCAAATGAATCTGCACAAGTACTGAAAAAGTGAGTTTTTCATGATATGTCCCCTTTAAAGCGGTGTGGAGCCAGACCCGCTGAGTCTCAAAGCCGGTCACAACCAACCTGGAAAATGGACATATATATACCTTCTTTGATGCCCTTTTTTCCTTGGTTTCCTTCAGTTCAGTCTCACATTTAAAGAAAATCCATTAGATTTTAGGCCTTATCACGCCCACGACCACTGATCACTCTTTACATTTATGTGATGTTTCAGAGGTTTTTCAGTTAATTGTGATCTGCGAGCGTTCAACCAGAACCTCTATAGGAATCCGCTCTTGTCACGGCACGGAGTTCTTCAATCCCAGTTGTCCAATCATTTCACGGCCGCCCACGTCGCCAGTTTTCAGTGTGTGGTTGGTTTCTATTTACAAAGGTGATTGTTAAAGCCTATTTACACAGTCCTCCCGATGGAGCCGCGTATAACAGCACGGCGCCCGACATTATACAAGCTTTTTAACATAAAAAAGATAATATGAATTCCAAATTAATTTAGAATCTACATAATCTCTAGATAAACCTGGATTTGATGGTAATAGGATAGTGTTCCAGTGCACAATGAGATCGGATTTGAAAAAAAAAAACAGCAATACCAGACGGTGTGTTTGGATTGCGTGAAATGCTGTATATTCAGCGTTACATAGTTCCTGTTTTTAGCACATATATATATATATATATATATATATATATGCTATAGAGTAAACACACATTGTCAATTTAAGGTGTAGAAAACAAGGATCACCGTGTGTTCAAACTCTTGGATTACAACCTACAGAATATTCGAGCCTTAGTCTCTGTTCCTTGTAAGGGGAGTCATAAGGATTAGTGTTAAGGATTAAGTAAATATATATACTGTATGTATACATGAATCAAATCTTACACAGAAGAGTGAGTCGTCATCAGCACACGGTTAAATAATTCTTAAAGAAGCTTTGTGGATTCATTGCTCACGATATCAAATATGCCATTCGACAATCAGACATTACATAAGCACCCTAGGACTGGACAACTTGGTGGATTTGAACATGCTTTGTCTGGAGCACTATGTGCCACCGTCCACATTCACATGGATGGATAACGTTGTTTGCTCATGTGGTGAGTCATTAGGTCTGGTTTGGCCAGGTGGTGGCTTGTCTTTTTTCTTTCCTAAAAACCTTAAGAAGCTGCCCTGAACTGCTCTGTCAGTACCTCTCCAGAAACATTGAGATCTCTCATCTCAGCCCTTCTTCTTTATCAATGGAGGCTGACTTTCTTTACAAGACCAAGCCAGATGGAAATTCACTAATGACGGTTCTTTGTGTTTTACTTCCCCTTTCATCATGAGATAAATAAAGGCTTTGATTTATGTGATATATTAACTATAATAAACTACAGTATAGCAATAACACTGCACATTTACGCACCATATTATAACATAATAATGAGAGTCATGTAAGTGGCCAGCAGTCTTATTTGTTGCATGCGACCGTTTCCCGTAATGAATATGACTTTTTTCTCGGATTGACACGTCTCAATATCGTCAGTGAGTCATTGCGGTTCCTTTTCCCGGTCTAATTTGTATTAAACGAGACGAATAAAATCGGAGAAAGAAGGAAAGGAGAAAATAAGAATGAAGGAAGCAAAGACTTCATATTGGATTGGGCTCTAAATCCCAAACACAGGAAATCCCTCTCAGGACGCTGACAGCCTGCGCAGGGTTTATGAGGCTGAAGGAGACATCAGGTGAATCCACGTCACAGAAGCCTGCACGCACACTATGCGCCACTTTACAGATGGAAACATCACGCTGCCTTTCATCTGGGAAATACATTATTCTATGTAAATGTTTTAATAAATGCATGCAGCAGTTCAGCACAAGCATGTTTTTTATTTGAGATACAGGGAAATGTACTTTCGCCTTTGATACTGTATGTTCATAAAAACCTGAGCAATGTTGATGTGAACCGGAATTCTACATAAAGTGCTGAGTATTTATCAGTGCATTCTATGTCATCATTTTCTACAAAATATGACAATAAAATGGAACTTTCATTTTACAAAGACAGTTCTTAACTTTCAGCGTTTCAAACGTGGTTATTTTACAAAACACTACAGAAAGTCTGTCTGAATTCCTGAATTCCCCTTTCGTATGAATAGATCGCATTTTGAATGCATTGCTGCCTTGAGAGAGCAACACTCTCAAGGCAGCATCACTCTTTAAGTTTCAGTCTTTTACCCAGTTTGTAAAGTTGTGAAGAGTTGTAGCTGCTGCCAGAAAATGTCTCTGAACACAAATATTCTCACATAATGTTATTTGCCGACATATTTGGTAATTCTTGATTAAATATGAATTTTTAAACACAGAATACCAGTAAGAGCATTTATGGTTCTACTCCAGGATGAATTTATTTCATTATTCTGTGCAATCAGAATCAGAATCTGTTAATTCGGCCAAGTACATTTTCATCTAGGAGGAATTTGTCGAGGTGAGGATTGGTGCGTTTGGTGCGTACAGACAATTAGCAAAAATTTAATTTAAATTAAAAATAGTTAAAGTCTAAAAAATAGGGTTAGGGTTAGGGTTAGGGTTATATATATTTTATAATTATAAATAAATATATACATAAAATCGCAAAATATATATATATATAATATATATAATATATATATAAAAATATACAGAATATGCTAAATGTGATTCTATGCCATATGCGATAAATTAAGTTAAAGGTATGGCTGCTTGCTGTGGGTATAAAATATTAATATTAACAGATGAATGTGAATAAAATCAGGGATTGGGATTAGGGATGTGATGGTATGAAAGTTTCATGGTATGATAATCGTACTAGTAATAATAGATAATCTATCTAATAGAGCGAGCGAGCGTATGTCAGCTGCTGTTGAGCCGAACGGAGCTCGGAGTGCGGAGTTTATGATACTGTAGTACTATTTCATAATTGAATTCAACGGTATGGACTCCGGTCGCCATTTTGGGAGGATCACTTTCCATTAAATTGCATAGAGAAATAGCAAAAATTTACGTACAAAAATGAGAAAGGAAGGGAAAGAAAGGAGAGTCGAGATTTCACACAAGACGACTGCAAGATTTTCTGTGGCGGATTTTCACCCGACGAGACTTCCGAGACGCCTTTTAACTCAAAAATTCGCCGACCGACATTCACAGTCAACGCGAGTGATCCTCCCGATATGGCGGCTCGCTCCAGCGACGCGACGTCAGCTTCACATTCCCTACTGTATACCGTCACATCCCTAATTGGGATGTACTTATGGGAGTGGGAACAATGCAAATCTCAATACTTTCATCCATTTCTCCAATTTCTCCATTTCTAACCAGAATTAGATTCACTATGCTCAGCTATTGCAGAGTTTTGCCTTCGGTTCCCTACGACGAACTGCTGAGAATTCTCTTTAGTTTCTTTCCAAAATTGCTTCCACCTGGTCCAGGATGGAGTTTAATTGATGCTGTGCGTCTACAACGTGCAGCAGTATATTTAATTATTGAGCCGAGCCCACACGGGGATGTCAGGGACTTGCATCAGGGTTTGACGTGTTCACACACTTCAAAATCCACCAAATAAAACCAACATCAACAGCAGCAGCGTGTCGAGCGACAGCCGGAATCAAACCTTGTCTTTTTAAATAGAACAGACAAGCCTTGTAAGGTCTTTTTTGTGTGAAGCCTGTCTTTAAAACACTCCTATTGGAATGATAAATGATGAATGCATGTGTCAGTAGTTGGAGGAGTATAAATAATTTAGAGTTGTTGATATCGCCCGGATTGAGAGCTGGATTGTGATTGGCTGGAGAGTTTTGGATTATTCTCAGATCAACTACCAACTAAATTGACGCAAGACCCAGAGAAATAGAGTTTGAAAACAGTGATCATTGTATAAACTCGAATTCAGGGCGAATAGAGCAATTAAAAATTTTCCATTTTTGTCTACAAATGCGAACCTAACTTGACCATCACTGTCATTAAAGTCTCCCCTGATAAATTTAAAATCTTAAAATTTAAGGGATCACGTGCAACCAACCGTCATTATCCAAAATAACTGAAGGGGGTTATTTTGCGATAATGACAGGCTGGCTGCACATTATCCCGCTTATTACACGGCTACTTACTAAATAAAATAAAACTTTGAGCGGGAATATTGATGATGAAATGATTGATGATAATGAGTATAACTAGCATGCCTAGTCTATGAGCTTCAGCCGAGAAAAATAGTCCGCAACAACGTAGCTAACACTGCAACAACAAAGCGAACAATACAACCACACCACCTCAACAAATAATACTTCACCTTGCATTCGACTAACACATAGTTATTAACGTGAAATTGAACATTCATCCCCCTTCGTCTCTTAGGGTCTCCAATTGTCGTCTCTATGTGGCGTCGCTAGATCCCGCCGCTAGCTAGCGTTAGCGTTAGCGTGTAGGCGGCATGCCGTGAAAGGACGCGAATCCAGGCGGAGAAGTGGCCGCCCCGTGACAACGATCATTATTAACAGACTGCGATAATTACAAACAGCTGTAATTCTTCGGAAATAACCCATCGCCGATCGCCGCCTTTGTTGATCAATCACAGTGGAGTCACCGCGTAATAACCAAAAACCCAGCTTAGCTTCAGGAGACTACACTGACGGTGTGACAGCACCTGTACCGCGCACGCTGCCTTGTGGGGAGCGAATCGGCGAATAGAGTTAGACGCTGAGGTTGTTAATCCCATTCTTCGGCTCCTTCTGCCTCGGTGCAAAGGAAGTGTCTCACGCTTGTCGGGTGAGTCATTTTTATCGCGTGTTTCCCTTTGACATACAGCATAAATCATTTACCCCTAAGTAAGAAAAAGTCTTTCAGCCATTTTGAAAATCAAATTCACGGTTTCCCCCACTCCCTGTTTGTCATGTACCGTTCATTTATTCAGAAGTTTGGGAAGTTGGAACAGACGGAACTATTTCAACAGAATTCGAGAGACGATGACATGCGTCGCAATTCCCCTGGGAAATATGAAAGGCATTTACGAACCCAAATGGCCGCCTGCCCTTTACACCTCCTCGGGTTGAACCACAGCGAGATTATTTCGACAAACCGGCTTCACCGCCGCTTTGTTAAGAACACACTTTTAATGCTTTCGCTAGTGTTCTTAACATTTGACTCCCTCGAAACGTATCCTTTTTATTTTTCTTGCGGTAATGGCACATGAGCGTCTACACTTAGTGTGAACCAACTGGCGGGGACATCGTGGGGAGATTAATATGTGTGAAATGACATGTTGTATCCGCCGGTGCTCCCTTGCCCTCTCCAGCAGCCTCCGAGTGCTATAAGGGCTAAATACCACTTTCCCTCTGGGACCTAAAGAGCGCTCGCAGCTCGGATAAGGACTCCGTTTGCTGACAGATGTGTTGCTGTTTCCCGTCGCCATTTGGGCAACGCCAACATATACTTCCACTTGATCCATCACCTTCAAGGGCCAGGGTACGACACCGTCTCCGCCAAACAGGACGCCCAAGGATTCTGAGCCTCGTCATCGGAATTAAATTGGGTTGTTTTTTTTGTTTGTTTTTTTCAAAGCGTTGCTTCCAGTGCAATTTGCAATTTAGAGTTTAGAACCTAATACCATCACACATGTCCATTTTTTTTCTCCAGCAACTACAAATGATGTTTACATCTAGACTTTTTTGACATTTCTACACTTGATAATGTCATTTAATTTAATTTGATTTCGAGGATCGAGTCTAGAGGGTGTAAAAATAATTAATTTGTCAACAATTTGTCAATAAATATTGTCAACAAGCCTCCTTAATTTACTTTTCAGTAAATTCACAAAATTCTGTGCATTCTGTTGCTGTAAAGATTCAAGATGTACCGCTTCAATAACCCCGCTTTTGAGACGCTGGAAGGTGTAATTTCCTAATTCCACAGGAGCTAGGCTAGTTGATCCCATCTGCAGCCTTTCATTGTGCTAACACTGTTAGCATGCAGCCCATTGCTATCTCTGTACTGGACACACAGGGATGAAAGTAGTCTTGACCTTGTTGTTTGAACCTGGGTAATATAGACAAAAACAAAAAAACAAATTTCCAATTTTGAAGTATCCCTTTAAAGCCGTCTCAAATCGACAAGAGATTTGTGCTAATCTGAGTCCCAATATCAAGATTTTCTGATGAATTCAGGTTTCTCTTTAATATTTTGGATGGGAAGGTTAAATTCTATCTAGCCGGCATAGCAACAGCATCGAATACAAACACAATCAGCGTAGGGTTTGAGTGGGTGGTGAGGGTTACCACAGGGTTACCGCACCAGGGACGCCACGTCAGCGTCGTGTCGTTTCGTCGATTCGTCGATTCACCCCCCCGGGTCCGTCTTCATCCCGTCTACGGCGCGCTACCGAAATCGGCGCCCTCTCACTGAAACTCGAAATTGTGGAACGTACCAACTATTAATGAGTAAGTGAAGCTTTGGTTTCGTTTTCAACCCTTTGCTTTTCATTTCATTCGCATTTGGAGTCGGTTAGTTTGTGAGTTTACCGTTAATTGAGAAGGCAGGGGCGGCAGCGGTTGGTTCATCCCATTAACCATAGGAGGATGCAAGGAGATATTCACGTGATTTTTCTGTAATAAAGTGTTTTCTGATTATTTTTTTGTGTTATTTTTTACTGTTATTTGTGGTTCGATTATTAAGAAAAGCATGCAATGGATATATGACAGTACATTTGATTAAAACATCGCTTAATAATACCTTATAAATAAGTCGACGTATCTGAGGCGCTGATGTGCCGCTGACGTGCCGCTTCTGGTGTGGCCCAGGCTTTAGACTTTTCTTCTTTGAGCAGAATACACCGGTTCATAACTGCATATCGCCTGTTGATTAGGGTATTGTCAGGTGCCTGAATGGCGGTAAGATACACTTCATGGATTTTAAACGGTCTCACAAATAGCTGGGAGTAATCAGAATCTTTTCTTTTTTTATCCCGTAACGCTCACCAGGAGGAATCCATCGGCGCTCCTCACACCGTAGAATCTCCCGCGAGTTCTTCATGCGGCAAAACGTCCGCCCATCGTTTTGTTTCATCTTAAGCTCCTTTGAAACCCAAAACGGTCAGCAGCGGCGGCTCCTTTCTACGGCAATACGTCAATGTTTAGTTGCGGAAGCATTTTGGTTTTTAACCAATTTGCCTGCTTGGTAATTATACAAAACAAAATGTAACAAGCTTCCCCCGAAGAATCATTATCGTTTCTCAAAAAGATGTAATCTTTTATTTAACCCACAAACCCACTAATAATGTTTTTTGTTTTTCCAAGTATTTATTTCGGTGATGATGCCAGATGCACTGACAGTGAATTAATTAGATTGTAAATCGAGGTGATAATTTTAGAACCTGTCTTGGCTTTGATACGAAATTCCTCTAATCAGACCTCAAATTCACACATATTGTCTTTGTTTAAGCCAAAATATAAACTTTCAAAGCTGTAACTGTCAGTGTATTCTCAATACCTCGCTGGAATGTTTTGAGAATGCCATGTTTCTTGATTCAGCCCCATACTGTTGTTCCTCTTTCCCTCTTCTTTTCCATCGCTAATTGGCCTCTTCAAAGCTGCTGGAGCCTTTTTAAATGATCTAAATACAACTGGAAGTGGGTTTTACTTTCAAATGAACTTTTCTGCAGTGAAACAGTTGATAGACTTTGTTTATTGCCTCTCCATGCACCACACAATATTTAAAACCAACCAATTTTTCAGAAAAGAAATCTAAAGTTCCTTTCCTCACCTAACGCCAGTGTTATCAACACGGATTGGACCCAAATGCAGGACACGGACTCAGCTCGTAAATGGAAAAGGGTTTATTTTACAGTGGCATCCTGGCTTGGAGGCGGAGGCGGAGGCGGTGGAGGAGGAAAGGGAGGCGGTTGCAGCAGCAGGAGAAGTCGGGAAGCGGGGGTGCGGAGCCGGTGGATCGCGACGGACAGGCAGGCAGGGCGGCAGGCGGTCCCGGGGCATGGAGCCACGGGTTAGGGAGGAACAAACAGGACACGGGGAATTACTGAAACT
>OMKR01086417.1:0-13803 GCA_900302355.1 Cyttopsis rosea
AACTATTGGCCAGGGTGGTGGGGTTAGCAGACTTAAATAAAACCAGACTTTATGAAATGCTGATTAAAAATGTCGGCCATACACACCTTATCGGAGACTTAAATTATGTGATGTCGTCCACGTTATGTGACAAGGGCAACTGACTGAGAGCAAGGTTTTTTCAAGATCTCTCACTGTTTTCCAGAAACGTTTGGGTCAGAGCCACAGAGGGAGAATTGTTCTTTGAAATAGCCAGCTTTGGCTTTTCGAACAGCTTGCGTGGCCTTATTTCAAATTTGCCTAAATGCCAGGCAATCAGGGGATCTAGATAGCCACGCCTTGCGCCAGGCACCGTGATTTTGTTGAAGGAGCACTGCAAGCTTACGGTCAAACCAAGGATTGCCTAGATTTTTTATTCTTATTTTCTTGACAGGGGCATGCTTGTTAACAATGACACTCAACAGGTCCCAAAACAAATTCCATGCATCATTTACAGAGGGGATCAGGCTGACTCTAAACCATTCCACATTAGCCAGGTCATGTAAAAAGGCTTGAGGTTGAAGTTTTTTAGGATTCGTTTACGACTGATCGATTGATCAAACACAGGCAATCGCTAATGTCATTGCAAAACACACCAGACTGAAGAAGAATCATTTATTTGTCATACAACACACGCATGCAGAGGGTGGTGACACACACACACACACACACACACACACACACAGTGGTGATGAAGAGATTTAGTCTCTGCATTTATCCTATCCTAGCCATCCTTCCTCCAGCCAGGTGCAGTGGGCAGCCCTCACTTCGTTGGTGCCCAGGGACCCATGCAAACACGGGGAGAACGTGCAAACTCCACAAAGGCCCCTGATCGGGAGATACCGCTAACAGCGCCCGAGGCGGGAATTGAACCCAGGACCTTCTTGCTATGAAGCAGCAGTGCAAGCACTGTGCCACCATGATGGTGGTACGACTGGTACATATGGCTTTTCAGGCTTTTGGGGGTCATATCTAGTAGGGAGGGATATGATGTGATGGAGATTTAAGGAGTCAAATTGCTGTAGTACTTTGTCAAATGGCTTTAAGCATGTCCCAGTTGAGGTCACCTAATAGAACGAGCTCTGATCTGGTAAAGGGGGCCAGGGTGCTGCTTAAGGCTACGAGGGTACAAGCTGGTGCTGTTGGAGGGCAATTTCAATGAACCACTGACAATGAGTAACTATTTGATAGCTTGATGTTGAGGACTAATAATAAGTCAAACTGTTTTGGGATAGATTTTGCTAGGGCAATAAAGCACTGAAGGTGTTCTTTGGTAAAAACTCGTACCCCCCCCACCCTTAGAAGACCTATCCTGCCTAAACAGATTGTAACCTGGCAGGTGTACTTCAGAGTAGAAAATTTAAAACTTTTAACTAATTAACAAATTTCTCAACCATGTCTTAGTTATGACTACTACCTGAGGATTGGAGCCATGTACCTACACTTTCAATTGATCTATTTTAGGTAATAAACTTCTTGTGTTAATGTGCAGGAAGCCCAGGTATTTTCGGGTACAGAAATTACCAAAGCAAAGATCATTTGTAGTCAATCTAGTGTTTGGGAAAGCAACATTTGCAGCAGGGCCAAGGTGGACATATACATAAATTGTAATAATAAGCAGTAGAACAATCAGTGCACGGCAGAAAATAGTGAGAGTGCTATATTACCGCTTTCTCCAGATGTAGGATAGCGATGGTGAGAGAGAGTGCAAGTTGAGATTTAAACCAAAAGCCC
Source organism: Cyttopsis rosea (assembly GCA_900302355.1). Classification (NCBI taxonomy): domain Eukaryota; kingdom Metazoa; phylum Chordata; class Actinopteri; order Zeiformes; family Parazenidae; genus Cyttopsis; species Cyttopsis rosea. The sequence continues at coordinate 1,753 of OMKR01086417.1, forward strand.
TTGTATGGAGTCAATGTCTCTATGCGGGTGTAAACAAACAATGTTTGTTCCGCGGTCAGAAGTGCCAACGAGCTCATAAAGTTCACTGACACATGCTTGTGTTGAGGAGAACGCAGAGAAAGACACAGAGAAAATAAAGCAGTTTGGGGGTAGCCATGGTCCTGGTACAGAGAGCTGTAAGCTGCAGCAGCAAGAAAGTGCCTCATCAGAAATTAGAAATGGCAGAAAGAGATGGAGCACCAGGGGAAGGTGACACACCTGCAGCTCCTGGTGGCTGCCCAGGCAGACAGAAGGCTCTCTGCGCCGGGGAGACGGGCAGGCAAGCAAGATGTTGTCGCATCTTTAAGGTTAAAACCGGTTTCCAATTCATATGGGTGAATCGGTATACCCCTACCTTTAATGGTTATTTAATATTCTCCAAGATTATATTTAATCTTCTCTAAAATGGAATGTCCACAGATTAATATTGACTTCATTCAAGATTAAATTAAGCAATTGAAAGTCATAAGAACATTTGGAACTTTACTTACTCATGCATGTCTTAGCTGCAGACCACCTGACATTCCTAGGGGGCCAGATTGGGAACCCCTTGGATAAAACAACATCTGTGTAACATGAAGTCTTTCATATTTAAACGTATAATTTGATTGTTGGTGAAAAAAAATATTGCAGTCAAAGAGTTATTGCACTTTGAAAACTAACTGTGTGTAAGTCACCACAAGTGAGCCATGCGGCTAATGGCTTGTGGACTACCAGAGAGCACAAGCATTTATAGTTTACACAGTGTCGTGTAGATGCCGTGGTGATATTCTCCTGAAAGACAGGGGGCGATGTGCACAAACACCAGGGAAACTGAAAGAAGTCCTGTAAACATTACAAAGAAGTCCTGAGGGAAGGATCTGAATAACTAGAAATGAGCAGTAAAATTTAAATAGAAAGTGTTAAATGTATGTACAGTATATTTATTATAGTCAATGCAGGTTTTTTTTTAAACTATATAGTCTTGATTTTGTGCAAATTATCGGTGTAAACATTACCAAAGTATTAAAATAGTCCAAATCTTTGGACAGAGACAGCGCTATCTCCTTCCATGAATTCAACGGCATCTGGTTATTTTTGTGACGCATGGATGGATGTACAGATGCCTGTAACTGCGGACCTCTTCACACAACCTTCCTTCGGAACGCATCCATCTTGAATTACCTGAAGCACACAGTGCGGAAATTGGAAGGTGTGCGCAAAATCGCCGTAAGGCGATGTCGTGAGCGCCGCAATGACTGCACAAATGAACACTTTTCATTGCATGTATGATTGTGTGAACCCAGAGCCAAAATGAACTACAAAGAAAAGAGACATAAAGATCAAGACAAGAAAGAGAAACTAGAAGTTCCCTGCTCCACCCCACTCATATCCACCCTTCTCTTTTCCAACTGCTTTCTCTCTCTCTCTCTGTCGATCTTTCTCAGTTTCTCAAGGCACTGAAGTGTGAAACCCTTGTAATCCTCATGATCCAGGCCCGTCCTCAGTACACACACACAGTGCATGCAAGCAAAGAGACAGCAGAAAGAGATGGAGAGAAAAGAGAGGAGTGGAGGATAGGATAAGAGGAGGACAGTAGGGCATGAGGAGGGTGAGAGGATAGCAGAGCAGAGGGGATGAGTGATGAGTAGGACAGTAGAGGAGGAGCTTAATAGAGGAGAGGAGAGAAAATGAGAAAAGAGTGGATTGGGGGTGTCCTGGGAGAGCGAGCGGAAGAGAGGGAGAATGCAGAAGGCAAATGCAGGTGAGAGGAGTGAGAGAAGAGGAATGGAGAACAAAAGAACACAGAGGGGGAAAAAGTGGGGATGGGAAAAGGGAGAAGATGAAAGAAGAGAGGAAGAACGGGTGGATAAGGGGATGAGAAAGAGCGAGGCTTACGCCATCAGGTCGGATAAGGACACGCTGAGGTAATGAATCCACTCACACCTCCCTCTTCCTCCCTCCTCTCTCTCTCTTGTTTTTCTCCCCGTCCCCACCCTGCTGCTCTCAAAAAAGTTGGGAAAGCTGACTGCAGATGTGACAAGACACCAGAGCCTGCCCCTGTTTTAATATTGAAGACAATAAATAAAGTTCCATGTGTCTTGAAATGAAGATAAAAGAGATCAGTTCAGGCGTATTAGAGTGCATACCACATCAGGCCCATAGCACAATTCCGTCTCGTGCAATGATTTGGATTTGACATTAATATTGATCCATTTCCACATTGCCCGCAACGCACTACACTACAATCCCCGACATGCATTGCAACGTGCTGCAATCAGCTGCCACCCCTCCTCCTCACACCCCTTTGTGTCCTACCCCTTTCACAACCAAAAATACAGAGGTTGCAGATCACAATCCCACACCAGCCATAAGCCGGATTTACACTGAATCCGACAAAGAACAACAACTCATGGAAGTCTCTTTCATTTCTATGGAGAGTGTGTAAACCGCAAGTGGAAAGTTCCGACACTGCAGTGCAGAATTTCTGCAACCAATCGAGGGTGTGGAAAGACCGGGAGTTGTTCTTTTTTGGAATGATGCAAGTACAACCTATAATACAAGTGGCTAGATTTTGTTGTTGGGTTTGTAAAGACTCATATTTTGATCAAGCAATGGAGCACGGTTCATAGCTGTTGGTGAAAATGAAGTCAAAGCGTAGGCCGTGTCTGGTCCGAGAATTTGGTGTGATTTTTTAATATGGCCCCTTTAGTGATTGAAGTTTAAAGGGTTACTCCAGTTTTTGGGAAATTTGCTTTTTGTCCATCTTACCCAGATTCAGAAAAGAAGGCCAAATCATCCTTTTGTGTCCTGCAGATAGCAACGGGATGCATGCTGTTAGCTCAATAGAAGCTGCAGAGGGAAACAACTAGCCTAGCTCCTGTGAAATTGGGGGCATACGGCCTTATTGAGAGATTAGGGTTCAACATTATCGTTCATAGCATGAGAGACACCTCTAAAATTCCAGCATTTATGTGCTAACAAGACTGTTCCCAAACAAATCTTTAAAATATTTAAATGCTGAATAAATTAATTGATAAACAAACAAAAACAGTCACCACAGCACTAATGTAAAACTAAACTTTAATTGTGCCTTCGGCCTAATCATGCAGAGCACATACACACACAAATGAAACTAAATGGGTTGTATTTCTCTCGTAATGTAATCATCTGTGTATGCCTGAACACCGGGGAACACTGGTAACCACGGCAACCCTAATGTCCGTAGTGACAAGTGACCTAGTGCCGTAAAGCGTAACGCACGTTTCCTGCGGTTCCGTACCCGAACACCAAAGTTACATATTTTAAGGTAAAAAAAAAGTTACATAATGTTGCTTTAATATAGTGCATTTTAACAAGCATACACAAATATCCATGCAATAAATTACAAAAGAAAAACTAAAAAATATATATCAAGAATGGCCATTTCCACAGAAATTAACCAATGTCATATGATCATTGAATGGAAAGAATTCAAATATTACCAGTACTTGAAGTGGAAAAAAATAAGTGCCAATACTCCCGTTATTCACATGTTGGGTGTGTACCGGCAAGGGATGGTGCTACACAAATCTCGTCACAAATCTGTTTATCTCACCCCAATCAATATAAGGGTTTGTTTGCGTGACAAAATATGACCTGTCCATGTCCATATATGGTCAACAACGTCAAAGCAACCCCTAAGCACTGATGGAGCTCAGTGCTTAGCTCCATCCCCCCGTCCCCGATTTCTTTGACAACCTGTTTGCAAGCAGTTGAAAAAGTTAAAAATTTACAAATTGTTGCAAATAAAAATATTACACTGAAAAGTCTGAGACTATGTGTAAGGGAAGGACTAGACAAGGTTGGATGTCACACTCTGACAAGGCTCCAGATTAACTTTTTCCACTAGTAGCACTGGTGCTCCCTACTAAAACATTTAGGAGCACGAGCACTAAATTTACAAAATAAATCAAATAATCCATCTAAATTTTAAAGAAGTAAACAAGAGGGTGAGTTACAGTTTTCTGAGTTTCAGTGAATAAAGCATAACTTAGTCTGTGAATGTGTCTGTCTCTCGCTGCCACGTAGCGGTTTCACAGCAGAACTGTGTGGAACCGTGCGTAATGCCCCCCCACACTCATACTTCACTCCCTCCTAGTGTTTCACATAATATACGATGATTTAAAAAGAAAAATGTCGAGGTGCTCCTCGTTATAAAATATAGCACCGTCTCCAAAAATGCAATATGCGAGTTAATGGTCGCAGTCTGGAGCCCTGCTGACAGGTGTCCTCATGTGTCCGCAGACTGCAAAACTAAGAAATGTTCATCTGAAAATGACGCACGTTAGCCATAATCCAAATCGAAGTTGGCGTGCCAAAAAAGCTAGTTGACTATTTTGTTAATTAACAAGGTACTGCGAAAAACTAGGCTTTCCATCATAGTGTGCAATGTTGTGCATACTATGATATTTCAGTATGTCATCCCTGTACAATTCACATACTGTTACCATGGTTCACATACTATAGATTAAGACATACTAAACACTAACGCAGTGTACTAAATAGCTAAAAGCTAGTATGCCATTTTGGATGCTGTGCCGGTCAATGTCCCCGACCAATACTCTAACCACTGGCTTTGACAGGAAGTTTATGTCAGTAGTGTGTGTGTGGATCTGGATTTCTGCCCTAAATCCCTGCGCATGACATGGTTGAATATCAACCTAACCTAACTAATTGACCCAGTGTGTGTGTGTATGTGTGTGAGCCCTAATTCCCGATCTCCGTCCACTGATAAGGTGGGTGTCTACTCTTGGCTTGGAAACGTATTCGGCCATTGTAAGCTGTCTGAAACCAGCAAGTGTGTGTGTGTGAGTGTGTGTGTGTGTGTGTGTGTGTGTGTGTGTGTGTGTGTGTGTGTGTAAGTTCTTGTTATTCAAATCCCCTGTTAACCTGCCTTGACAAGGTAAATGGCATGACACGGACTGCTGGAGGCTCTATGGATTTTGGGAAGTTGTGTGTGCTGATAGAATTGGAGGACAAACAGAATGCGTGACAGCGAGAAAGAGAGAGCAAGAACGAGAATTAGAAAGAGGTGTGCTAGGGAGAAAGCGATTAACTGATATGTGAGGAGGGCTGTTTGTTCAGGTTGGGAATTCCATCTTCAAAGAGGCCCAAGCCAAATAATCCTTTAACCTGCTCACACCCAAAACATACACACACATAAAATGGTAGATGAAGTGTATGTGATAGTAGTAGTGCCCTTTTTCTAATCCAGAGTACACAAAGGCACTTTACAATGGCATTCATCCATTCACTCACACACAAATGGCAGAAACAAAACTCACGCGCATCAATATACGTAGGATTTCCATTTCCTTTCGTTTCTCAAAAAATTAACGATGAGGGTAAACACGAGCATGCGCACACACACACACTTAAAGCATATTGAAAGAACATATGAAATGTCTCGAAATGAACGAAACTCAATATGGCAGGAATGAAAAGGAAAAGCAGGGGCCAAAATTAGAAAAGAAAAAAGAAAAGAAGAAAGAAAGAAAGAAAGAAAAAGAAAAGAAAACTAGAGGGAAATAGAAGGAAGGACAGAAGAGAAGACATGGCGTTTGTTACCTGTTCAGGTGTCAGCCACTGAGCTGCAATGTCATGTGCCTCCTCTCCGCACCTGAAACAAAGCAAAACCAACTGAATCATCAAAATCTGAACGTGTTTATTGGGCAGAGTACACTTTGTTAGACGAGGAATTTGTCTTTGGTCAGGACAATTAGTAGACAATCGCAGTAAAAAAGCTTGACAATAAGAAGAAAAATATACGAACAAACAAAATACAAGACAAAATAGAAAAGGGATAGGACAAATTAAACTAAAAGACTATGGGCAGAGGCTAAGTGGCAGAATGGTTGCTAGTATTTCTATTTCTTTCTAAGTCTTCCTATTTAAATAAAAGAACATGAACTGCTGTTTTTTTTAAACAGCAGTTTGAAACCGCAAGTTGACTTTGTATAAGTTTCTTTATATGGAACGTGCAGATCATTTGCTTTAGATCAGTTTCAGTGGAAAGGCAACTATTGCCACATTATAAATTAAGTTTTTATGCCTTTGGTAATCGATTGCCAAGATGCTTTTCTGTCTTCATTAATAGCTGCAGCATTGCCATTTTTAAATATTTAAATATTATTTAAATATTGTTCCATCAGTAATGCTCTGGAGATGTGAAGGAAACATCACGTTCCATACTGATCCTGTATTGAACTGCATTCCTCCGAGTGGTTGATCTGTTAAATATGCGCACGTACTATCCCACATACAACTTAGACTGCTTTAGCTCCAAGTGACGTTGAGAGTACCCGCTGAGCTCAGACCGCTAGTTGCCGCTTACATAAGCGACGCTATCATGGGTTATTGCCGCTTAATCCAAGCGAGATTTAGGGAATATCCAGGTTACAATTAGGGTTGCCGCTGTTATCGGTGTTACCAGTGTTACACGGTGTTAGGGCTTACACCGATTACATTACGTGCCTCCTTTGGCTGGGAAACTAAAGACAATCTACTCGGTGGCGACTGACAGCCGGGATACTCAAGGGAATTCCTATTATACCTGCAAGATAGTAAATGTTCTGTGCAATCATGTCCGGGCAACGGAATTTCGTTTTTTATGTACACTGGAAGTGAATGTTGAAAATGACAAAATAAAAATAAATGACAATGACAATGAGATCTACAAACTGACCTGACTAATAATGTATGGAATATTTCAGCTGAACTACTCTCCCAAACTCCAAACAACGAGCAAGGTGACATGCATCGGAGGAGTCGAACCAGGAAGCGGGGTAGGAAAGCCGATCTCAGAACTAAACTCAAACGGGAAAATAAACACAGACCACTAGCCTCTGTCATCCTCAGAAATGTCCACTCCTTGCGAAATAAGGTAGATGAACTTCAAGCAAATGTTAACTACCTGCACGAATATACACTGTTCAAAAAAATCAGATCTTGATGAACAAATTATTCAAGTTGAAAATCTTTACCGATGTGCATTGTATAATTTGTTGAGAACAAAATGACGTAACAACGGTCAATGGAAACCAAAATCATCAACCCATTGAGGGCTGGATTCAAAATCACACCCAAAGTCAAAGTAAAAAATTTAAATCACAGGCTGATCCAACTTGAGTGAATTGTATCACAGCAATTCACAATCTGACTCAGTAGTGTGTATGGCCGCTGTGTGCCTGTATGCACTTCCGACAACATCCGGGCATGATCCTGATGAGTTGGCGGATGGTGTACTGGGGGATCTCCTCCCAGACCTGGATCAGGGCATTGTGAGCTCCTGGACAGTCGGTGGCTGTGCTTGGCGGCGTCGGATGCACAGATACATAACGTCCCATAGGCGCTCAATTGGATTTAGGTCAGGTGAACGAGAGGGCCGGTCAATGGCATCGATGTCTTCGTCATCCAGGAACTGCCTACACACTCTGGCCAAATGAGGCCAGGCATTGTCCTGCATCAGGAGGAACCCAGGGCCCACTGCACCAGAGTAAGGTCTGACAATCGGGATTTCATCCCGGTACCTAACAGCAGTCAGGGTACCATTGGCTATGACATGGAGGTCTGTGCGATGGTCATGCTGGATGATGTTACAGGCAGCATAACTTTCACCACGGCGTCTCCAGACTCTTTCACGCCTGTCATATGTGCTCAGTGTGAACCTCATGCCACTCTCATGGAGTCCGCACACCAGTAGCCTGAGGTCATTTTGTAGGGCTCTGGCAGTGCTCCTCCTGTTCCTCCTCACACAAAGGAGCAGATACGGTCCTGCTGTTGGGTTGATGCCCTACTACGGCCCTGTCCAGCTCTCCTTGTGAAACAGCCGGTCTCCTGGTATCTCGTCCATGCTCTTGAGACTGTGCTGGGAGACACAGCAAACCTTCTTGCGACCGCACGTATGGATGTGCCATCCTGGAGGAGCTGGACTACCTGTGCAACCTGATTGGGCTGCAGGTACCGCCTCATGCTACCAGCAGTGACAAGGACACTAGCAGAACACAAATCTAGAGAAGAATAAGTCAGGAAGGATAAGGAGGGCAATTGTCTGTGACCACCGCATGCAAAACCATTCCTTTTTTAGGGGTTGTCTTGCTTTTGCCTCTCCATTGCACCCGTTGTCAATTTCATTTGCACCAAAGCAGGTGAAATTGATTCACAATCACTTGTGCTTCCAAAATGAACAGATTGATATCCCTGAAGTTTAACTGACTTGGTGTTATACTGTGACGATTAAGTGTTCCCCAAATTGTTTTGAGCAGTGTAGAAATTCTTCCATCCTGGTGTTCACGGAAACATGGCTTGACAGTCACATTGATGATCATGCACTCTTTATTGATGGTTTTGGCGCCCCATTAAGACTTGATAGAGACAAAGTACCGGAGGTGGAATTTGTTTTTACCAACAAGCGCTGGTGCTCCACAGCCATCATTCGTGAGAGTCTGTGTAAGCCTGATATAGAGGTCCTGGCTGTGTCACTCAGTCCTTTTTATCTACCAAGAGAATTTCATCTGGTGAGGTTTGTGGACGATACCGTGCTCCTTTTCCTGCTCTCAGGCCCTGCCAAAGATCATGGGCCCGTCCATAGTGAGTTTGTGGAATGGTGTGACAGCTCTTGTTTGGAGCTGAATGTCACCAAGACCAAGGAGATGTTCGTGGTGTCTCCCAGCGACAGCGCCGTACAGCGCTCCAGCTCTAGCCCTCCGTCCAACAGGTTAGATTTTTAGCCTGCAAGGCATTGCAACTAAACAGGATTCTAAAAATATTACTTGATGGCTAGATAGTGAGAGGATTCGCCCAGCTGCTCACAGTCTCCTTCCTGAAGCTTCCCCCGTTTCAGCCCTGGTTGTACACCATTAGTGACCCACACTAGGGTACACCTCAAAAGCCACTTGGTTAACGACTGCTCCTTCTCTAATCGAGTGCGAGTTGGTGTGATCGCTGGATATTAATTTAGTAGCAAGTATACTTTTGCCCCAAGGAGATATTTATAATTACCTCCCCCAGAAGGAGCAATGATGGAGGCTAGACTAACCCTTTAAATCCTATAATGCGCAGTCTCCTAACTTTTTACCATTACACAAGGAGGGTTACCAATACTTCAGTGACTGTAAAAAAAATGTTCTTAAAAAATGACTATAAAACCATTACTTTAAATGCAGAAAGAATATTTAGCCTTACAGCGGGGCAATTAATCAATACTTAATACAGACAGGTTATATAAAAAATGAATTAAACTTAGTAAAATAATAAAATAATAAAACCATACCTTTTTTCCCTTTCCCTACTGCTGTCTGACTTAATCAATTTAGAGAGGAATAAGACACTGCCCCGCTCGCTGTGTCCTTGAGAACGACCCATTCCCCCCTCGAACGGCCCACAATACAGCGGCCCCATCGATGCTGCAGCTGGGTAACTGCAGGAGGCAGTATAGTCTCTGTATCGTATCACTCCAGTGTCTAAACCGAACTGTCATGGAACAATCAGTTCGTAGGCTGGGGGTTTCCGTGTCAAATTTTCCGAAGAGGACTTTGGCTTGAATTGATCTTATGAAAAAACTTGCAAAAAACTTTGGTTTTCTAAAACTTAAAACTAGATCTGTTCTTGAAGTTGTCTGAGCAGAGTGCCCGATGTGTGCAGCTGGCCTCCCCTTTTTATCTGCTTCAAAAAGTCCTCCCTGACCAGTGATTCAGACCTCTTCACCTATCAAGGTACTCTTCCGCTGGCCCATTCATGGCCATAGGAAATGACTCATCAGGACATGTCTCGACATGTCTCCCCCTTCCATTTTACATTCATCTCTCTATGAAAGCATCTAAAATGGCTGACACAATACAGTTTCTCGATCACAGTTTCCCTTATAACTACTATCTTAACCATTAAATCATCATCTTTAACCATGAATCATCCGTTACTTATGATGAGTAAAATCATAAAATTTTAAAACACATTTTAATACAACAGAAAGGACATTAGCTCATTATTATCATTAACATGGAGAATCATAAAAAAAATCCTTAGCAAATCATTATCGTAAAATGGAAAATCATAGAAAGATTATTAGCTTTTTTTCTCCTTCTCCTTTCATCCTTGTTCTGGTCTTATCTTTGTTTTTGTTACGGCTTGGTGTTGGCTCAAGGACGAAGCATCCCCATATTTTGGATGCGAGCCCAGGAGGCCTCATTCCTTCTACTCCAAGCGGGCGCTTTGCGTTTAGACCGCAGAGTGCATTGTTCGTCAGGGTTGTGGTCGCACGGGGCCCAAGAGGGGCGAAGTGCATCAGGGGGGTGGAAGCCCATCATGGGCATCATGGGGAGGACTGCAGCCATAATTCATACATTCACAACCAATGGAAGCTGTACACTAGGTTTAGGCAATCGTCCAATCGTGCCACCAGCGACTCTACAGGTGTTCAGGGTCACCGATAGACGATAATCGTCTATCGGTGACCCTGAACACCTGTAGAGTCCGGACGGAGCCTCTTCCAGAACAGCTGCGTCCATTTGTTTTTTAACCATTTTTAAAAATTTAATGAGCATAAAACTGTCCCTGCACCTGCGCAGCTGGCGGAAAAAAAATTGCCTGTCATTAATGTCCTTTGACTCCATCAATCGCCGACTGACGATTTAATCGTCAATCTGTTTACTGTACACCAGTACAAATATCTGGGCACTGTCATCGATGACAAACTGCGTTTTGAAGCAACCACAGAGGTGATCATCAAGAAGTGCCAACAGTGTCAGTATTCCTTGAGGAAGCTAAACTCCTTTGGGGGTAAGCAGGAACATCCTCACTACATTTTACAACACACACACACACACACACACACACACACACAATTGAACCAGTCATTTATGAAGACATCATGACCATACTTCACCTTGCCCTCTTTGAGCAAACTACTCTCTGTTATGCTAGAGAAGGCCGAGCTCTCCAATGTTCTCAGACATATTTTAAGATACAAAATCGAAACTTTTGTCTGATACAATTTTGGATTTGCATAAAGCCAGCTTTATCAATTAGCGGATATCATGCTATATCGTGCACAGAAATGTAGAAGAAAAAGCATTCGGTAAAGCGTTCAGTGATAATTGTCCAGCTATAAACGTTAGGAATCAACATTCTAATAAGGATTAAGGATTGTAAAATAGAAAGCCTATAATTTAACCCAACAGTGCAGTGAAACAACTAGTGGCATAGCTAGGCCCAGTTAAAGGGAAGCAAGATAGCACCGTGTGTGTGTGTGTGTGTGTGTGTGTGTGTGTGTACGCGCGCACGTGGGTGGGTGCACGTGCATTATAGGTAATTGGGCAGCACTGTTGTTCAGAGAGGACCCAAGCTGGCCCCCCGTGTTTCTATCTCAAAGAGCCATATGTTATTGGTTGGGGACGTCTGTGAGGGAGCGCAAGCACCTAGATCAGGGGTGCTCAATACGTCGATCGCGATCGACCAGTCGATCGCCAAGGGATTGTGGGTAGATCGCCAAGGGATTGTGGGTAGATCGCATGGCATTAAAAAAAAATAGACGTCAGCCTATCATCCATCCCGTCACTTGATTGATATACAGGGCAGCCAGTCAGAAGAATGATTTATTGATCACACATTAACCACACACATGCGGAGGGTGACACACACACACACACATGCAGGAGTGGCGAACGATGAGATATAGTCTCTGCTTTTATCCCATCCTGGCTGTCCTTCCTCCAGGGGCAGCCAGGAGCAGTGGGCAGCCCTCACTTCGTCGGCGCCCGGGGACCAATTCCAGGTGGTGGGTCCATCCCGTGGTCAGGGACAGGACAAGTGTTCTGCACGTTTTTTTTTTTAGTCGGGGTCCTTATGTTGGAGGAGACCCATGCGAACACGGGGAGAACGTGCAAACTCCACACAGAAAGGCCCCTGATTGGGCGATAACCCACCGGAGCACGGTGCCAACAGTGCCCCAGGCGGGAATCGAACCCAGGACATTCTTGATGTGAGGCAACAGTG